>NW_023610096.1:0-16322 GCF_013339725.1 Rhipicephalus microplus
AGATTCGGCTCCGAATCCATCCTCTTCTCTCTGTTGAACACCGCTAGCAGGAGCGTTGGTGTGCCGCGCTCGACGTGTGTGCTCGGGGAGGTTGAACAGGTAAATTAGAGAAGACCGAGTGCGCGGAGAAAAGTGCCACAAGTACGGTAATGGAGGGAAAACAAAACCAGGAGCGTGGTAATTAAAAAAAAAAAACAGGGGGAAGGTGGCCGCTTCTCTCAAAAGGTAACATGAACTCGAGTGTGTTCAGCTCTAGGGGAATGATAGAATAGGAAACTCGCGTCAGCGCTTGCCCGAGCAACTCCGACATGTCGGGCCAAATATGAAGGGGTATACACGGTATGCAGTGCATGCGGAGAGAAGGAAACTGCCGAACACTTGATAATGCTATGTAAAGGGCTTCACCTTATAGTTTAGAATGATGGCGCAGAGTTTTTCAAAAGCACCGGGGTTTAGAGACGGGGGAGGGCAAAATAGACTTTAGGCGGGTAGAATTAACTAGAAGGTGGTTATCTTATTGGTGGCTAAAGTCAAGGCAAGAGTGAAAACTAAACCATTCACTGCAAAGCACCGCGGTCCTATACTTCACTATTTAAAGAGAGAAAAAAACTGTAGCTGTTTGTTAGGTCAGCATTATGGCTAGGTGGTGATAGCTGCCGCCCGATGTGAAGGGTACAGCCACATTCATCAGACAGCGCAGAGTTCCTTCTCTGCCACGCCATTCATTTGTTTACGAAATTGGGGCATTTATTTCTTGAGAGCGCAGGGCAGGCCCGTTTCGAGACTGTAGGAGGAGTGAATGTAGCTTAAAGTGCGTGGCGCGGTGAAAAATGTGCGGAAGCATTGATGCAAGAAAAGATAGGGGAGAAATATATAGACGCATGTGACAATAGCTGTAGAAGCAGAAAAGCGTGGCGGCGGACTGCATGCTAATTATTGTCCGAAAGCAAAGTATCGACAGCCCGAGTGAAGGAAAAAAAAAATGTGCGTACGCATGACAGGGGTACCACGCAGGTGATTTATATAGTGCACAAAGAAGTACGAAATCCAGTAAAGAAAGGCGGTCGACAGGAGGTATGGGCATTTCCCGTTTTCGCACCGAGTGCTCACGTTTGCGCGTCGCCGAAAGAAACATAGCCAGGCCGGCCAGCAAACGACACTGCTCGGCTTGACGTTTACATAATACACGGTGTAGCGGAACACTGTGTTCTCTTCGAAAGAACAAATGCGCCTGTGCTAGGCACAATGAGTGGTAGTTCCATTCGGAATGTGGTGGGAAACTTACCTTAAATGGAATGAAGCGGACGCACCGTTTATTTCCGCTTTGTTTTAGATTACTGACTATGTCGGCGGGTCGACAGTGCCTTTGTATGAAGCTTTCAAGCGCGATCATTTTGTAATTTCGCATCGTGCGTCCCTGCCACCAGTTCGGGGAAGGAATACTTTCAATATGGGAACCCTCATGATTGTGAAAGATGAACTGCGACGCTACTTAAACACACCTGCACCACAGAAATGGCACGCGCAGTTTGGTATTGGGGCACGTGAGAAGGGAATACAATCGATGGCATTGGCGCGCATCTTTTTTTCTTATTGATATGATATGTAAGGAGATGTCGGCGCACCATTATGGCGCCGGCTACTCCTTGGCCGTTGAGTTAAACTTGAACACGTATCTTGAAGCAAAACGTACAAAGCAGTGCATGGAAAGTAGAAAACTCGGGCAGAGATATGCAAAGACACACTTACACTTATACGCACATATCAGAACACAATGGTAAGTAAATGTTCGAAAGTCAATGAATGAAGTCTCTGATATAATGTCCCTCGTTAATATTCGGTCCACCAGCACAAAACAGTAGAGCACACGTCTGGTCCGTATAAAGATGCATTCGCTCGTGTGTACATAATTGTCGACACGTCATCATTTCACAACACACACATGATGAGAGTCACGTGATACTGTACATAATAAGTACATTTGTTACAAATGAAAGTTCGTTATTTCTTAATACTTATCAGCAATCCCGCTGTCTTGTAAAGAACGTGTTGATGCTTTTAAAGCGTGCGACTGTAAAACTCGAGTAGGCCACGGACCCAGAAGTTTCTTCATGTTAAACGGTCTGCGGTCTAATGCCAACTGTTCGGACTTAAGACGGCGTCTCGTGATGTGGACAGTCTACGAGAAGGTGACATACGTCTTCATCTATCAATCCGCATTCGCATTCGGGACTTTCAGCTCTGCCGTGTCTGTGCAAAGAAAAAAAACAAATGTTTTGTGTATGCCGTGCCTAGCCTCAATCGGTCAATTAGAGTTTCCGTATTCTATCTAATGCCAGCGTAATTTTTAATTCAATAAATGGATCGATGTGGTATAAATCGCACCCTCTTTGTACTTTGGTCAAACCAAGCAGTTTTGCTCATTCTGAAAGTTGGTATTCTTTATAATACTACGCAATTCACTTTTTTCGAAATATTGGTTGCCACGATGTGTAGACCTACTTTGTGTGCTCTGGACGGCTCTGGAAGGCCAACTGCAAATCTTCTTTGCACAGCTGATGCCGTCCGGATAGTCGTGATAGATTACTTAACAGGTTGTCAGCCTCCGAAGGTATTATGTAAGCGAAAGTACGCATGCGTAAAACATGCAGCGAACGAACACTCTTCCAACGCTGTAAAGAAGAAAGAATGCATAAAGGGTGGTGCATTTTACGCTCCAATCTCGTCCTATGTAAGGCGCTTTAGAGTTAGGGCTGTTTTGCCTGTAATTGCGTGACCCTTGCAGGGTTCCTCACAGTGCAACCGTGCACTTGAAACGGGCAGGTGTGAACCACCCCCGCAAGGAGATGGGGAAACTTCGCTGCGACCGGACCGCTTGACAGTCCGTGTTTACGGGAGGAGAGGCGCGCCCGAGAGGAGGTGCGCTCTCACTCTCTGCCGTCCCCGTGAATGCTGAAATGAGCGCGGTCGCGTTGCGTGGCTTCGGTGAAACTGCCGTATCGCGATATGTAGTGGAGCTGCCACAGTAAATTTAGAGACACGCGTAGCCAGCAAAGGTGCTGTTACTTTGCCGAATTTACGTGCCGGCGTCCACAACAACGCGAGCACGCTTTGTTTAGAAATTCCCGGCCATGAGGCCGTGCCCGGACCGCGTGTGTTAGTCCCTTGGTGTTGGCGACAAGGATGGCGTCAAAGTGACGCCGTGAAACGGGTTTCGTGCGTGCAAATGAGGCATTGATGTGATTAGAGAGAAAGCGAGAACATAGAAAAGAAAAAAAAGAGGGAGGGGGCACACGCCGGGGACGAGTAGTCGCAAAGTGTTTAAGTGTGCAGTTTATTTACGTGCGGCACACAGGTGAGCTGTTGCAGCTGTGAGTTTTGACAATATTGCGTGTGTCATGTTCAGTGGACACGATGAAACGTTTTTTTAGCGAACGCGTTGTTATCCGCTGGGCTTGTACGTACGCGTACATGAATTGCGCTTACCTCGGTTTGATGTCTCCTTGCCGCTGGGGCAGCTGATACGACTGATACGCCATTTTGCAGCAGTGAAGGGTGCGTGAATGAATGGGCAAGAAACTTAGCAACAGTAACGAGAAAAGAATTAAAAACAAACAAACAAACGAAAGCATGTTTGCCGTGTATATTCAATCTTGTAGTGCAGAAAAATAGTCAGTGCAGCAACCTGCGCGGCCAACGCGCTCCTCGCGAAGAAAAGAGGGAGAGAGACGAGCTGGCCGCCGACCAACCGGCGTGCGCCGTTCGCCTTCCTCCTCAGTCTCGCGGGCCGGCGCCGACACCGCGACTCGATCGTGTGGAGCATTCGCTTTCTGGGCGCGTTTCGAAGCAGAAGCAGAAACTTCACAAGCCGTCATGTCTGGCCGTGGCAAAGGTGGCAAAGGGCTGGGGAAGGGTGGCGCCAAGCGTCATCGAAAGGTGTTGCGTGACAACATCCAGGGCATAACCAAGCCGGCCATCCGTCGTCTGGCGCGCCGTGGCGGTGTCAAGCGCATCTCTGGCCTCATCTACGAGGAAACTCGCGGCGTTCTCAAGGTGTTCCTCGAGAACGTGATCCGCGATGCCGTCACTTACACCGAGCACGCCAAAAGGAAGACCGTGACAGCCATGGACGTCGTGTACGCCCTCAAGCGTCAGGGCCGCACCCTGTACGGATTCGGAGGCTAAGAAGCCAGCGGCGTCGCCTGCAGCCAGCCAACGAGAACACAACAGCCCTCTTCAGGGCTACCCACTTGATGCTTCGGCAGTGTGATCCCAGCGGTTCGCCATACCCGCCGTCCCTCTTTGCAATATCATTGCGTCATCGCTCAGGTGAGCAGCACCTCGTGTAGTAGTAGCTTGATCGCGCTGGGTACTTGTCACGTTCACCGCATTTCGTTCGCGTCGTCGTCTTTCTCCTGGGTCTGCATGCACGAATCAATCGCCGCATCTGCGAGTTCTTCCTCTCCTTCCTGCAAGCCAAGCTGCTAAAACGGGCCCGTCAAGCGAACGTCGCCTAGTTACCTTATCGCGCGAAGGAAGAAGCCGAGCGCAGCGTTCTACCCTGGTCACTGCATTCTTGGAGACACGACTATGCTCAGGAAGCACGAACTCGCTTTTTTCTTTGGAATGCCCACTACACGATCGCGTCACGTTGTGTCAAAATAAATAAAAACGCACTATGTTCTACCGTGGGGCACCCAGACGAAGAAGGGATGTGTACTTACAAATGAAAAAATTGATTGTGACAGGTTGGTCACATTTCGGGCAGCACATTTCGGGCAGCAGTGGCGGCAGACGGTTCAGCGGAGCACGGTCCTAACTGTCTTCTTGCCCATGCGCAGAAACCCCGCAAAGTGGACGTCATCCGCGCATCCATACCAGCCTGCAGTGCCCGGAAATGACCAACTGAAACCAAGGAAAGTTGGTACTATCCGCATATCCACCACAGCGCTGCGCGGGCACTTGACGGACCAGCTGGTGATACGCCCCCGCCCTTTATATACTCGGTCAAACAAAAGGACAATTACCAAAAGATGATTAAGCTTCAATGCATCGCGAAAGTACTGCGGTAAAGCCAGCATGAGCAGAAGAGCAATAGATGATACGAAATGAACGCATGCACAGGCCACTTGTGCATTAAACAAATATAAGCATTTGCGACTGCTCAGGCCAAATATGCATCTTGGCACGTCCGTTTCAGGCAAACAAAAGGACAAATACTAAAATATGATCAAGCTTCACTGCATCGAAAAAGCACTGCGGTAAAGCAAGTATGAGCAGAAGAGCACTACATGATACGAAATGAACGCATGCCCAGGCCACTTGTGCATCAAACAAATATAAGCATTTGCGACTGCTCAGGCCAAATATGCATCTTGGCTCGTCCGTTTCGCGCAAACAAAAGGACAAATACTTAAATATGATCAAGCTTCACTGCATCGCAAAAGCACTGCGGTAAAGCCAGCATGAGCAGAAGAGCATTACATGTTACGAAATGAACGCATGCACAGGCCACTTGTGCATCAAACAAATATAAGCATTTGCGACTGCTCAGGCCAAATATGCATCTTGGCACGTCCGTTTCAGGCAAACAAAAAGACCAATACTTAAATATGATTAGGCTTCACTGCATCGACAAAGCACTGCGGTAAAGCCAGCGTGAGCAGAATAGCATTACATGATACGAAATGAACGCATGCACAGGCCACTTGTGCATCAAACAAATATAGGCATTTGCGACTGCTCAGGCCAAATATGCATCTTGGCAGGTCCGTTTCAGGCAAACAAAAGGACAATTACCAAAAGATGATTAAGCTTCAATGCATCGCGAAAGTACTGCGGTAAAGCCAGCATGAGCAGAAGAGCAATACTTGATACGAAATGAACGCATGCACAGGCCACTTGTGCATTAATTGAACATAAGCACTTGCGACTGCTCAGGCCAAATATGCATCTTGGCTCGTCCGTTTCGCGCAAACAAAGGGACAAATACTTAAATATGATCATGCTTCACTGCATCGCAAAAGCACTGCGGTAAAGCCAGCGTGAGCAGAAGAGCATTACATGTTACGAAATGAACGCATGCACAGGGTACTTGTGCATCAAACAAATATAAGCATTTGCGACTGTTCAGGCCAAATATGCATCTTGGCATGTCCGTTTCAGGCAAATAAAAGGACAAATACTTAAATATGATCAAGCTTCACTGCATCGCAAAAGCACTGCGGTAAAGCCAGCATAAGCAGAAGAGCATTACGTGATACGAAATGAACGCATGCACAGGCCACTTGTGCATCAAACAAATATAAGCATTTGCGACTGCTCAGGCCAAATATGCATCTTGGCACGTCC
This sequence comes from Rhipicephalus microplus, assembly GCF_013339725.1. NCBI lineage: Eukaryota > Metazoa > Arthropoda > Arachnida > Ixodida > Ixodidae > Rhipicephalus > Rhipicephalus microplus. The sequence goes on from NW_023610096.1 coordinate 6,352, forward strand.
GTTTCAGAGAGACAAAAAGACAATTACCAAAAGATGATTAAGCTTCACTGCATCACGAAAGCACTGCGGTAAAGCAGGCATTAGCAGAATAGCATTACATGATACGAAATGAACGCATGCACAGGCCACTTGTGCATCAAACAAATACAGGCATTTGCGACTGCTCAGGCCAAATATGCATCTTGGCAGGTCCGTTTCAGGCAAACAAAAGGACAATTACCAAAAGATGATTAAGCTTCAATGCATCGCGAAAGTACTGCGGTAAAGCCAGCATGAGCAGAAGAGCAATAGATGATACGAAATGAACGCATGCACAGGCCACTTGTGCATTAAACAAATATAAGCATTTGTGACTGCTCAGGCCAAATATGCATCTTGGCACGTCCGTTTCAGGCAAACAAAAGGACAAATACTAAAATATGATCAAGCTTCACTGCATCGAAAAATCACTGCGGTAAAGCAAGTATGAGCAGAAGAGCACTACATGCTACGAAATGAACGCATGCCCAGGCCACTTGTGCATCAAACAAATATAAGCTTTTGCGACTGCTCAGGCCAAATATGCATCTTGGCTCGTCCGTTTCGCGCAAACAAAAGGACAAATACTTAATTATGATCATGCTTCACTGCATCGCAAAAGCACTGCGGTAAAGCCAGCATGAGCAGAAGAGCATTACATGTTACGAAATGAACGCATGCACAGGGTACTTGTGCATCGAACAAATATAAGCATTTTTGACTGCTCAGGCCAATTATGCATCTTGGCATGTCCGTTTCAGGCAAACAAAAGGACAAATACTTAAATATGATCAAGCTTCACTGCATCGCAGAAGCACTGTGGTAAAGCCAGCATAGGCAGAAGAGCATTACATGATACGAAATGAACGCATGCACAGGCCACTTGTGCATCAAACAAATATAAGCATTTGCGACTGCTCAGGCCAAATAAGCATTTTGGCACGTCCGTTTCAGAGAGACAAAAAGACAATTACCAAAAGATGATTAAGCTTCACTGCATCACAAAAGTACTGCGGTAAAGCGGGCATGAGCAGAAGAGCAATACATGATACGAAATGAACTTAGCACAGGCCACTTGTGCATCAAACAAATATAAGCATTTGCGACTGCTCAGGCCAAATATGCATCTTTGCACGTCCGTTTTAGGGAGACAATAAGACAATTACCAAAAAATTATCAAACTTCACTGGATCGAAAAAGCCCTGCGGTAAAGCCAACATTTCGGGCAGCAGTGGCGGCAGACGGTTCAGCGGAGCACGGTCCTAACTGTCTTCTTGCCCATGCGCAGAAACCCCGCAAAGTGGACGTCATCCGCGCATCCATACCAGCCTGCAGTGCCCGGGAATGACCAACTGAAACCAAGGAAAGTTGGTACTATCCGCATATCCACCACAGCGCTGCGCGGGCACTTGACGGACCAGCTGGTGATACGCCCCCCGCCCTTTATATACTCGGTCGCATCGTGGGACTCAACCACATTTCGGGCAGCAGTGGCGGCAAACGGTTCAGCGGAGCACGGTCCTAACTGTCTTCTTGCCCATGCGCAGAAACCCCGCAAAGTGGACGTCATCCGCGCATCCATACCAGCCTGCAGTGCCCCGGGAATGACCAACTGAAACCAAGGAAAGTTGGTACTATCCGCATATCCACCACAGCGCTGCGCGGGCACTTGACGGACCAGCTGGTGATACGCCCCCCGCCCTTTATATACTCGGTCGCATCGTGGGACTCAACCACATTTCGGGCAGCAGTGGCGGCAGACGGTTCAGCGGAGCGCGGTCCTAACTGTCTTCTTGCCCATGCGCAGGTTGGTTAGTTTTGGTACGTTATTTATCGCTTGAAACTGCTCCTGCCGCTACTGCTGTCCTCGAGTTTTGTATTTTGTGACTAGACAAGTGCTGCAATGAGTGACGTATGTGAATCCTGTAAACAATACTTTTCTGAAGATGAGGATGTCATAACATGTGCAGAATGCCGGCAATGCTATCACATCGGAGAATGTATCGGAATAAGTGAACGTACCTATAAAAAGAAAGGGAAAGAGGCAAAGAAAGCCTTAAAATGTCAGACTTGCCGTGTGCCTTCATCTAGGAACACTCAGATGAATAATAACGCTGATCAATCAGCTTTAACGGAAGCCTTGAGCCAGCAACTTGCGGAAATTAACAAATGCTTGGCGCACTTGACAACTAAGGTCGATGACCTTACAGAATTAAAGCAAACAGTCACCAGCATTGAACAATCCATTCAGCACATGTCAGATACGCATGACAAGCTTCTTGAAATCAGCGCAAGGCACGATAGAGACATAGAAAGCCTCCGCAACAGAGTAGAAGCTGTGGAACAAAATTTTGACGAAAAAGAAATTCGCAAGCTAAACCTAGAACTAAATGACCTTCAGCAATATAGTCGCCGCCAGAATCTGGAAATTCATGGCATGCCGTTTATTGAAAAAGAGGATACCCTGTCACGAGTTAACGACCTTGCGAAGAGGCTTGACCTGCAGACACTATCTGACTGTGACGTTGAAAGCATGCATCGCTTGCCACCCCGTAAAGGGAAACCCCCAGTTATACTGATAAGATTCGCTCGACTGAGCTTGAAGGCAGCATGGCTTGCTAAACGTGCCGAACTAAGAGAAAAAAACAGTAATATTCAGCTATTTGATAACTTAACTCCTGCAAATAAGAAGCTCCTTTGGATGGCAAGGACTAGAGCCACCGAGATGAACTATCGATTCACTTGGTCTTCACAGGGAAAGATTTTTGTCAGAAAGAATTCAGAAGCACGCGCAATCCGAATTGTATCTGAAGATGATCTAAACAAGATTGTTTAAACACTTACTGTACCTATCGCCTTTTATGGCTTTTTTCTGTTTTGATGATCAAGTCGATGCATTACAATGCTGTCTCTTTCAAGAATTTGATTAAGGACTCGAACTTTCTTTCTGAACGTGGTCTTTCCCTTTATCATATTAATGCACAGAGTATGAGGAACAAGGGTGAGGAAATTGAAAGCGAATTAGTACACCTCAACTATGACTTTGATATCATGGGCTTCTCGGAGACATGGTTTTCTTCACAGTCAGACGTGGTCAGTTTGGGAAATTACAATATGGAATCAGTATTCAGAACTGGAAAACGCGGTGGCGGTGTATCTTTGTATATCAAAAAAAATTTGCCCTATGAGGCGTGGCCCGACTATTGTGTTGTGTGTAGTGATTTCGAAGCAGTTACTGTGATACACAACAAGGTTGTAATAGTACTGATCTACCGCCCCCCGAATGGTAATACTGACTCACTTCTTGAGTTTTTAGAGAAGCTTCAACATCATGCTAATTCTAATCGATGGTTCGTGATATCATTTGGTGATTTTAATATAGATATATCAAAAGATGGTCCTATTAAGCTAAAACTAATGGAGTTAATGTTGTCTCATGGCTGCGAAAACATCATTAGCACTCCTACCAGAATAACAAGCACATCAGAAACGATCATTGATCTCTGTTTCACTAATTTATCCCCTGACAGTGCATTAGCCGGAGTATTCAGCTCTGGTATAAGTGACCACTTACCTTTTTTTGCACTATTAACAATGCCAGAACTGCAGAATTCTCCAAAATACATGCGTAGAGATATAAACGATCCAAATATTCTCCGTTTTCGCTCTCTAATGTTTAACTGCAATTGGGATGACCTGTACCGAGAACCTGATCCGTCTAAGGCATACAACCTGTTTATGTCAAAAATGGTTAGTAACTACAATACTGCTTTTCCGTACGTTGTTGTAAAGAAACACAAGAGAGCAAGAAAGGAGTGGATTACGCCGGCACTTCTTAAGCGGATAAATGAAAAAAACAAACTTTTCCAGCACTTTTTGAAAACAAAAGAACAAACTGACCTCATTGAGTTTAAAAATTTTAGAAACAAAGTAAACAAAGACCTCAAGAAGGCGAAAATAGATTTCTATGCCTACAAGTTTTCTACAGTGATTAACAACTCAAAAATGGTTTGGAGCTCGGTTAATAAATTGATAGGAAGAAAACAAGCCACTGTCCCTAGCTATATACAGATAAACGATATTCACTTCAGTGGCAAGGCACTGGCAGACAAATTTAACCTTCATTTCCTTGAGGCAGGATCCTCAAGTAATATAACACAAGCGACTGACCTTAAACCGGCTGAATGCTATATTGAAAGCTCTTCCACTAATTCTTTGTTTTTATTACCCGTTACCGAGGAGGAAGTAGCCACTGTCATATGCTCACTAAAGAACAGCTCACCAGGAGAAGATGGCATCTCCGCAGCACCTATCAAGGCAGTTGCTGATTTGATTGTCGCCCCATTCACTTACATATGCAACAGACTCTTCCTGACGGGAATTTTTCCATGTGCCATGAAAATAGCTCGCGTAACAATAATTTTTAAAGGAGGTGATAAAAATGAACTTCAAAATTATCGCCCAATCTCTATTCTGCCGCTTTTCTCTAAGGTCGCGGAACGCCTGATATATAAGAGGGTATTTTCTTTTATAGCAAACAGAAATGTCATTTGTGAAGAACAGTGTGGATTCCAACCAGGTAGATCAACTCAGTCTGCTTTACTCCGTATTAAGGACAGCCTACTTCATAACTTTGAAAAAAAATTTTACACTGTGGGAATATTTCTCGATTTCCGTAAGGCTTTTGACTCGATAAAGCACGATATATTAATTAGGAAACTTCAACTGTATGGAATACGCGGGATTGCGCTTGATCTAATGAAAAGCTATCTTTGGGCCAGGAAACAATATGTACAGCTCCACAATTATAAATCTGATTTGGGCGTAATTAAGTATGGGGTTCCCCAAGGATCGATACTTGGTCCTCTACTTTTTATACTTTATATCAATGACATAGTTAACATTCAGTTCACACCAAACATAGTCATGTACGCCGACGATACCAATGCCTTCTTTTCTGGTTTAGATCTTCGCGATATTGAAATAACTGCAAATTCTTGGTTGGATAAACTAAAATCATGGCTTACAGTCAATCAGCTAGAACTAAACATAAAAAAAACTAAATTTATGCTCTTCAAACAAAAAAATAGGCCTGTAGATTATGCTATCTCTCTGATTTTTAATGGAGAAAATATTGCGCAGGTAAATAAAATTCAGTTTCTGGGTGTGTGTTTTCAAAGTGACCTTAGTTGGTCCCACCATGTGGACAACCTGCGAATAAAAATATCAAGATCGATCGGTCTAATTCGACGCTTACAGCATCTCCTTCCAGGGAGAGTTAAACGGCAGCTTTACTTTTCTTTTATCTACTCGCAAATCATTTATTGCATTTTAGTCTGGGGTACGTGTAACAAAACAAATACAGAAAGTATAATTCTTCTTCAAAAACGCGCACTAGGTTTGATAAGTACCTCGGTCCCCACTAATATGTCTCTTTTTTATATGTATAATGTACTCCCGTTCCCAGAGTGCTATAGGATGCAACTAGCCATGTTAATCTTCAAAAAAATTAAAGATAATTTCCAGATTTTTTCTGATGTGTACTTAAGCAGAGATCTTACGTATAATCTGCGTACTGTTGCGTTGGTCGGGCCAATGTGCCGGACTAACTATGGTGTACAGTCAATTAATAACCAAATCATTCTACTGTGCAACAGGATTCCTGAAATAATTGAATACGCTAAGGAGGCTAAAAACATAACACAATTTAAGAAGCGAATTTACAATGTAATAAACAGAACACAAGTCTACAGTGTATGTAAAGGAAATATGTAATGTATGTAATATTTATAGTATTCACTGTTTTTCAACTTGTATTGTATTTCAAAATATGTTATGGTGTTTTGTACTGTCCTGCTCTACCTGCCCGAGGTGCCTCACGAAGAGGGGCCAAGTCAGGAGACACACTCTCCTTTTGCCCCCTTCGTGGGCATTTCTGCGGAAATGTCCGAATAAAAAATAAAATGAAAATGAAAAAAAATGGTCGTGTTTACCGCGCCCGCTGTGCACTCAGAAGTGCCCCATTCAATAACACATTGTGTACATTGTCACGCCTAATAATGTTTGTTTGTTTTTTTTTCACACCTGGCGCTGCCGAGCTGCAAAATACAAAAAAAAAGAAAGAAAAGTGGAAGGGGATGTTTAAACAGAATTTCTGCGCAAGCCAGAAGCAAGTACACAATAAGCGCTGCCCATGCAGCGTGCTGAGGGAAGCTGCACTTGATAGAAGTGGCACTCATGTACTGTACTGGTGCTGCGAACACTGCAGTTGTGAAAGCTTTACTTGGATGGACAGCTACGCAACAAGTGTTTTCATTTCGCCGGCAGAGGTGGTCACTCTAGGGAGGCTGGCTTCGCCGCCCACGCGAGAGGGGGGGGGGGGACTAGCCCATGATGTAAACGCGAGAGGTTCGAGCGCGGGAAATTCGAAAGCAAGGCGCGCTCGCGTGAGCCTGCCGTCAGATGGCGACACCAACCCACGAGCATTGCATTTTCAAGTGCACCCTTGGTTTCCCACCCACCTCCGCACAGGACGAGGCGTGTCGAATGTGTAACCAAGGCGCACGACAGTGGTTCTGCTCAGGCAAGCCTACCTATACCAAAAATTGTTCTCCAAGTGTGTACCTTCATCTTCTCGTGAAAATGTGAAAGAGGAGTGAATGGGGCTTTTTGAGGCGCGTGTTGATCTTCGTTTCTATTATGATTATTATTTTTCACCCTTTCATTGAGTCCATTTCCTGCTTTTTGTGCCACATATTTAGCACTTATAGGTGGGGGGGGGGGATTGCTGATGTGTAAGATGGAAAAGAAGAGGAAAGTGAGCCCCGAAACTGTCTGCATCAGGATGCGACACCTCAGCGGTAGCTCACAAGGGATGGGGGGTGAGGAGGGATTAAAAGGATGGGAATAAAGGTGTAGAGAAAGAGACATGAGGGAAGCCAGAGTGAGACGACATATCGAGGGAATAGGAGTAAAAATGAAACAAAACATTCGAACGCAAACACCCCGTACATCCAACCGCCATTGAGCGCACCTAGTTGTTTGGCAAGTATGTATGAGTGATTCTTAAGAGGAAAAGGAAGATAAAATTGAGTCCCGTTACTGTCTGCTATTGAGCAAGTAGGCGCGCTCAGCTGGCAGTTGGATGTACGGGGTGTTTGTGTTAGAATGTTTTGTTGCGTTTTACTCCTTGTCGTTGCGCGGACGTGTATGCATATACCAACACTGCCGGTGGTCTCTCGTCGTCTTCGCCACTCTACGTAATGGTCGCAAATAAGCGACAACGCAAGGAGCAAGTTTTTTTGGCGTGGCAGTGCGCATTTGCCTCGGTGATGCGAGGCGCTCTAGTGCGATGCGCGCTGTTGGCGTGAATGGTGGCGTCTCGCACTCCGTCGCGCCGCTTCGGGAAGCGACGAGCTACAGCGTCGATTGATGTGTTGCCTGGAAGGCGAAAGAAATGCGCAGCAGGCTGTATTGTACAGCGGTAGTGGTTTCGTTTCGGTGTACCTCTTTGCAGCCGCGAACTGCACGGTTGCCCGAAAATGAGCGCCAGCCAGCATCCTGGCGTACGCTTCCGCGCTCGCACGCGGACGGGTTCTCACGCTTCGGCCAATGGGAGGGAGAGAGATGGGTCGTGCGGCGAAGCCGCTTTTGCCGATCTCCGGCAGGAGCGCAGTTTCGCTCCGTCAGTCGAGGTGATCGGACGCACGCAGCATGGCCCGAACTAAACAAACCGCGCGCAAGAGTACTGGAGGCAAGGCTCCGCGTAAGCAGCTTGCTACCAAGGCTGCTCGCAAGAGTGCCCCTGCCACAGGCGGGGTGAAGAAACCTCACCGTTACAGGCCTGGAACCGTGGCCCTGCGTGAAATTCGCCGATACCAGAAGTCGACCGAACTGCTGATCCGCAAGCTTCCCTTTCAGCGCCTGGTGCGGGAAATCGCTCAGGACTTCAAGACGGACCTCCGTTTCCAGAGTTCTGCCGTGATGGCCCTACAGGAAGCTAGCGAGGCCTACCTCGTTGGTCTTTTCGAAGACACCAACCTGTGCGCCATCCACGCTAAGCGCGTCACCATCATGCCAAAGGACATCCAGCTGGCTCGGCGCATTCGCGGTGAGCGCGCCTAAGTTGGGCTGCTCCCTGCGCTTCGGTCGACAGGCAAGCAACAACAAACGGTCCTTCTCAGGACCACCAACGTGTCTGCTTTGGCTACGAGACCACTCCAGGCCACGTACTCCGGCCGCACCCTCTTTTGCTGTCATGTTTTGTACGTACGTGGCTGCCGTTGTCTAGCGCGCGGAAGAACGGAACGTCGGCGCGTCGTTATTACGAAGAAATGGCTCAGCTTTGACAAATTCAAGGTAAAAGTGTGTATCATTATGAGTAGACAGAGAAAATGTAGGCTAGCTTCAGTCGGTGTGTGTGCAGCAGCCGTGCTGCGAACCTGTGGTGCGTCAATTTGATTTATGTATTTACCTTTTTGCCCGCCGCTTGTAAGGTGTTTTTGAGGGCTGTTTCTGTTTGCGTAACGCCATGGTGACTTGGGCTGCTGGACCCCGGCGCAACTTTTGGGTGCACTCGTAGGAGGTGATGAAGTTTTACCGAGAGACGAAATAAACAATTGTATCGGGCCAGTTGGTAAGGATCCATCTTGCTAGGAAGCGCAGCCACTATTACACAGACCTCACAACACAAGCGCTTAACTTCAACTGAACGTTTATTGCAAACGTCAGAGTTTACGAAGGGGGTGAACAGAGAAAAAGAATAGTAAAAGGTAGACAACAAAAAGCACACGTGCCAGTCCCGCACATTACTGTCTGTTATTCTCTATCACCCCATCCAAAAAACAGTTCTTTCCGCGTGAGCGCGATAGAGAGTGCACTAACACACTCGAAATCATCGCGTGTCATTTCCTTTCATTTCTTTTGAAGCTGAACAAGTTTTTGTGCCATATTCTGGACAATTTTTTTTTTTTGCAATAAACGTGTAGTTGAAGTTAAGCGCTTGTGTTGTGTGTTCTGTGTAATAGTGGCTGCGCTGCCTAGCAAGATAGACGAAATAAATTGTGTTAGAAGCACCAAATGGAATTGCGCTAACGGCGGGTTCTCTCTCTCTCTCTCTCTTTTTTTTTTTACCTTACGTTTGTTTTTCTATTCAAAGGTATTAAATTTACTCTGTCCCTGTGCTGACCCGTTCAGGTGTCATCGTAAGGATAGACGGTTACGTGTGGAGCTTTTTTTTTTTTTTAATGAGAAATGACAACGCTTACATGCTCTTTTCTGTCTTTTTCGGTGCCGAGCTGCGTGATTTGGTTGTCTCTTTGCAGCATTTGGCGTCGCGCACTTGTGGCTAACTGATGTCGCGAGGAAATATATATAAAGTATAGAAAACAAACACGCTTGAGGGTACGAACAGAGCCATCGTGACTGCGAAGCGAAACACGGCCGCGTCACCTGTTTGGGTGGTCCTTAGAAGGACCGTTTGGGGAATGCGGCGAGCGCGCGGAAGGGGTGCTCGCTTACGCCTTCTTCTCCGTCTTCTTTGGAAGAAGCACGGCTTGAATGTTGGGCAACACACCGCCCTGCGCGATGGTGACGCCGGAAAGCAGTTTGTTCAGCTCCTCGTCGTTGCGGATGGCGAGCTGCAAGTGACGGGGGATGATCCGGGTCTTCTTGTTGTCACGAGCGGCGTTGCCCGCCAGCTCGAGCACCTCGGCGGCCAGGTACTCGAGTACGGCAGCCAGGTAGACCGGAGCGCCAGCTCCGACGCGCTCGGCGTAGTTTCCCTTGCGTAGGAGGCGGTGAATACGGCCCACGGGGAACTGAAGCCCCGCGCGGCTAGAACGGGTCTTGCTCTTGCCTTTCGCCTTGCCGCCCTTGCCACGTCCGGACATGGTGTTGCTTTTCGCTTGGTACGACGCCGGTTGCCGAAAACAAGAGAGCCGTTGTCAGATAGG
>NW_023610097.1:0-45858 GCF_013339725.1 Rhipicephalus microplus
CGTATAGCTCACAAGGCTTATTTTGAATAAAGGCTTCTCAGCGTCATCCCCTGACTCTCATTTTTCCTAACAAGTGAGCCATAAGATTGCATAAGTTATGATAGAACGAGCATTTTCGTCTAGTGAATTTTAGACGTTTAGTCGAAACATTGTTCTCGTTTTGTGTTTGCGTTGTAAATTTCGCCGGCAATTGCTCTTACACACTTGTGGTTCTAGTTGAACCAAAGACAGACGAGAGATGGTGTGTGGGCCATCTGTCGCATCCGGGTCGTCTTCTCACCGCGTTCACTTTGCTGCAACTTGTCTTGTCTTGTCGCCTAGCAATCTGGGCTCATACCCACAAGGCGATTAGGCCACACTGCACCTTATAATAGATATTTTTTTGCAACTTGTTTGGCTAACTGTTGCTTTTTTTCACTTCTCTGGACAAGCCATGCGCAGTGAGTATTTTCTCTGGCACATGTCTGTTTATTACTATAATAGTCTTTCGGCAGGCCGCGCTGACTTCAAGCACATTTTCTGATAACCTGTTAAAGGTACCACTACCTTAACCAGCTTCTTTGTTAAAAGATTTACTTAGGATGTTTTCACCATTGGCTTTCTTGGTTTACAATATAATGCAACAGAGAGGTCAAGTAACGTACACACGCGATGTGGCCGTCTTTCTCTTTCAATCTACGTGCACACATAATAGCGCTGATCTTTCAAATAAGAGTGCATGATAGTCATCAATTGAGCCGAAAATTCATTATGATCTTTTCACACCTTCAACGCAATTTATGGTTATCGCGAAAGGTCACTGAACTTTGAACACGATTGTGCATGCCATTTCAAACAGCTTGTTAGATTTACTGCACCACGGCATCTAGGTACATTCATGATTGTACCTGTTGTACCCTAAGATTTATAGCGCATACTTTCTTCCAAGAAGCTGACCTTATTGCAAGCGCATTCCTGTGTGCAATGGCTAGAATAGTGGTAACATTTGCTCCTTGGTATTCCGTCCTTATTTTGCTAGGTCTTTTAACCCCGGCTGCCAAACACTCTGTTCAACCCCTGACTGCAGAGGTTGCTGCTCTACTTGCCTCACTACCACGTGCCTTTTTTTTTAGTTTGCACAGCTTCGCAATAATGAGTCTCTAAGCCACCTTTCCCAATACGGAGAACTAGGTGCTTTTTGTCTTCGAAACACAATTTCTGACAACAGCAGTTTGTTCACCCAACATCAGGATGTAATTATAAGTTGAGAGCGGGTGCTAAATGCTTATTTTCATCGTGCCTTCCTATTGTGCCACTTTGATTCATGACTATAGTTTAGAAGTTGGAAAGGGCTTTTATAGTGTCCTTGTAGCGCCTAGTTTTGCCTATTTTCACTGTTCGTGCCTAAACTACTGCAAGTGCCTAAATAAGCCTATTTTCAAGATTGGTAGCTAACATTATACTATCCGAGCTCCAATTCCTTTCTCTAGTGTGGCATAAAACCGTTATCGACATAACAGGGCAATATTGACATTTCTGAATTCAATGAGGTTCAAACGAAGTCCTTTTGTTTCTCCGACGTCTTGTAAACAACACCTATTAGCAGTGAATTGGGACGCCGTGGCAACCACATCCCATATCGCTTCCACCATGGCACAAGCTTTTCAAGGAGAAGGGGAGGAAAAACCGCTGTTTCTGCAGCCCTAAGTGGGAAGACATCTCAGCGTCTGCAGGGTAATGTGGAGAGAAGAGTAATGATTGGTGAAAGGGAGAAAAATTGTGTTCATGGCCGAGTACCGATAGACTGTAAAACATTTATTGATAGATTGACGCGGAGGGCGGCAAACACTACGCGAATTCTCTCTTACAAATTCCAACTGGCTTCGACCGTGGCCTTTATTTAGATACTGGGTTTCTGCCATTCCTCAAGGAATCATCATGACGATCATCATCAACGCTGTCATCGTAGTCGTTCATCGAGTAGCACGCCGCTTTCTCATCTTTATTTTTTTTTCAACTGTTCACGGTGCACGAGGGCAGGTTATCCGTGCTCACGAGAACTACCACGAGCGATCGTGAGCGAGCCGTTGTCCCCACTACAGGATCTGGAAACCTTCGCTAGAAAACGCTCATTCGACAAGACCAGAGGTGGTACCACATTTCGCAACCAATCTTTGGCGATCACCAACCACCAAGAGTGGATGGCCAACCAACTAGGACCTGCACCGGGTGGAAGTCACGTTCATGAATCGGCACCCTTTGCCACGGCTTGCTTGGCCAGCGGTACTGCAGCCTTCGATAAACCTCTTGGAGCACCACTGCTGCTAGTGCCAGTACTTCCATTCGATACAAGCTGCATCCCGGGCAACGAATGACTTTCTTCTTGACAACCGTGGGGTGGCCTTTCCCAGCGAGTCGCAAGAACACCGAGCCCGATGTGACCTCATACGAGCAGCTGGTCGCACTCGCCACCTCAGAAGCATGAGTGCTGCTACTAATGAGCGCTGGGAAGGTAGTCCCATGATTTCCTTCTGATGTCCGCATGTCTGCGTGCTGCGTGACCCGATTCGAGGGTTGAACACAGCGAAGAACTCCTGCATGGTGGGGCCACGCAGCCACAGCCTCGCTGACATGAGACGCCCGCGAGGTTTCAATGGTTGAAGCTAGCGCCGGTGCCCTTCGCGGACATGCCAGTGGCAATGAATTGCGGGCGTGGAATCACCTACTCTATGGACGATAGTATAGCCTATAAGGGTTATTTAGAATAAACGCCTATCAGCGTCATGCCTTGCATCTCACTTTCCTCACCAAGAGCGCCGTGAGACTGGCAACATTGAGACCATAGAAGCATTCTTGTCATGCAGGTTTCACGCATTTAGTCGAAAGCTGCTTTACGCTGGTTTGACGTTTGCGTTATCCTTTTTGTTCGAAATAGCTCTAATGAACGGGCGGGTCGAGTTAAAGCCCAGGCAGCCACCGACACGACATGTATTCCCAAACGCCAGGAACAGGTCCGCGGTGTAACGAATTTCACGCACCCATGATATATATGTGCGGACGCGTCGTCAGTTGGCGTATAAGCCGTGCATCGTTTCGGGGTTTTCGGTTCGCCGCCTTCGCTTCGCACTCATTTGTTTGTTTTTGTTTGTGTAATAACTGTAGGGGACACCAACTGTCGGCAACTTGTCATGAATAGAGTTTTTTTATTAAGCAGTATGAAGGTTTAAAATGACTGACGTCATATATATAAATATCACAGAATAGATAAGAAATTATTTATATATTAATTTACTTCAGAAGTACTGCCAGCCTCACACATGAGGCCTTAGACAGGTGTGGGTGATACAAAAAAGGAAACAAATATGAAGATACAACAGGAAAGGAAACACGTCACGCAGAGCTACACTATCAAGAACTAGTGCATCAAAGTAAAACTTCAGTACTTACGCAATTGTGGTGGTTTACACGTACACGTACAGAAAAAAGAAAAGAAGAAAACATATCAATACTATGACAGTCAATACCTGTTCATACACAATTAAAAAACAAACGTCATATAACAGTACAAAAATCGGTAACATTTCGAAAATACAACGCATTGATATGAGAAAAGGGATAGAAAGTGGAACATAAATGGAAGCCTCTTCAGGATGCGTGGTGGAATAATAGAGGGCGAAGTGCAAAGAAAGATTAAAGTCAAGTGGGTTGCTGGTGTTCAAGTTTCCCCATGAACAACTGAACGGTTTCTCAGTTCACCAGATCGGCAGAAAGAGCATTCCAATTAGTGACAGTGCGCGGAAAAAGTGAGTTTTTAAAGGCTTTTGTTTTACAGGAATATTGCTTCAGTTTTTTTGGTTGATCGGAACGAGTTGATCAGCGATGAACCGATTGAATTATAGAATTCAATCCAATTTATACGTCTAATAAAACAAATAAATCGAAACTAGCTCTCAGTATTTTCGGGCTATTTTTTGTCTTCTTGAGTTTTAGTAAACAAGCAGTGGGTAGTGGGCTTATCGAGTTTTCCTTTTCAGGATATACCCATTTAGGTCGAGGATACTTTTACTGTAGGCCACAGGGGCACATATCCAGTTTCTGGTAATGCCCACAAATGAGGGAGCTCAAACTGCTTCGCTGCTAAAGAAACATAAGGTAGTGCTACTCTCACTCTTTGCCTTCGTGCTCGGCATTGTCGTGGAGCACTGATGTCAAGTATTAGACACGGCAGATGTTCCCATCATTTTCCTTCGATGTAGGCACACAGTTATAGCACTTATTTTTCAAAGGAAAAGTTCATGCAAAACGAAGAACTCTATTTGATGATCGGATGATGTACCACCTTTTAGGGTTACACCCTGGACTGCTTTTACGTGGGGACAGTTAAACTGGCCAAACCGCCGCATCGCAGGCTCTTGTGGTATTCATAAACTGTAGATCCGAGTCTTCATGAACTTGCCTTATGTTTTTACTTAACCAGTTCTGGTCGCCTCTAAAGATCACGAACTTTGTATACGATTGCACATACTATTTTGATCATCCTCCTGGATTTCTTGCACCTGGGCGTACATTTTGTAATCTCGAAGGGGCACCAAGGGGAAGTTGAGGGGGTTGTTATACTTCCAGAAATGTTTTACGTGAAAATATCGTTGAAGAGACATTTACGCATTGGTGACGGAATCAACGCGTCTGTAGTTGTTTAAACTTAAGATTATGATCTTCTATGTGACCAAATAATCAGAGAAAGACGCAAACAATATAAACAACAAAAAAGCACGCAGTCGTATTTGATTGCCGTGAAAAGCCGAACGATCAACATGGTAAGAAGGTGCGTAGGTTCGCGTGTTGACATTTGGTGCCTATTGGGCCCTTCGCCGATTTGTAAAACGAATAATTGGGGCACTGTGAGCACCTAACAACTGAGCTTGCAATAGGCATTCAATGTACTTTGAAATTGTCAATGCTACGCGTGCCATTGATCGTTTCTTTGCGGTGCACTTGAAGCTTGCACCGGCAAGAGAAACAGCCTGGCAGCTCAGAAGGCACTGCGCACACGGCCCGATTACGCTATCGTGTTCCATTTTTGAAGGCGAATCTTAAGCGTCCTCAAATTTTTCATGCTTTAACTTTTTCGGGTGACATGAAAGCATTTACACGCCTCAAAATCGACCACCAGTGTCCAAAGTGAGCCGCTCTACACACGAACACCCCTAGAAAAAAAATTCTTAGGAACGGCCTTCTAAAAATGTGTGCCCAAGCTATCTTATGCACAAGACATTATACAGCCGAAATCATCCTGATAATTATGTTTCTCGTGGACTGATTTAATTCGCCACCATCGAAATACTACCGCCACAACCAGGATCAAACCCGCAATCTTTAGGTGAGTAGCCGAGAACTGTAGCTACTAGTCCGCCGAGACGCATTGTTCTAATATTTGAATATCTGTGACATAACTGAAAGTAATGTGATAAATTACTAATTTTCCCCAGAGTTCGCAGACTGGCAAACTTTATAGCCCAGCCCTATGTAAGTATTAGTTCAATTCTGCTTCTTTTGTGATCCTTTTTTATTTTTTTTATTTTTTGCTGTCATGTCTGCCAAATATTTGTTGTAATACGACCGCGTTTGGTGTCGATTTCATCAATCTCTTACTTTGTATCTTTTTGTTGTATTTGTAGCCCAGGAAATCTGGCTCATACACGCGATGAGGATCGGCCACACAACAGTCAATAACGTAAATGCCCAAATGAATGAAAGAGAAGCAAAACAAAGCACTCAATGACACAAAAAGAAATTGATTGATACGTGGGGTTTAACGTCCCAAAACCACCATATGATTATGAGAGACGCCGTAATTGAGGGCTCCGGAAATTTTGACAACCTAGGGTTCTTTAACGAGCACCGAAATCTACACAAAAAGAAAGTATGAGTGGTATTGCCAATAAACCTTATATAGTTATTTCAAGTGAAAGAAAAAAATATTTATTCTAATATTCTATAAAAGTTTTCTTTTAATTTTCATCTCATCGAGTGCACTTAAATTCATAAAAAATTAGTAGATCCTGCGTACAGTGGGAATCGATGATATTCGGAATGAGGAATGTTGATTTGTTACTTTAAATTCAACACAACGTTACAGTGCAGACGTAAATTATGCCGTGCATGACTACCATGTCTTGATTATCATGTTTGGACATGTCATTTACCTTCGTCGTCAATTGGTGTCAAGTGACACCCAGATTAGTATATGTGGAGCTAGCAAAACGACCACGAGCACGCTCTGAGCGTAGCATCTAGTCATGTTTTACAAGAGACGCATGTCATGATTATTATGTTTGGACCTGTCATTACCTTCGTCATACGCTTGCATCACGTAAAACCAAATTTGGTATATGCAAAGATAGTGAAATGACCACCACCACATCATGGGTGTGGTGCGTAGTCATGACTTACATGGCATGCATGTCAAGATTTCCACGTTAGGGTCCGTCACTTATGTTCGCCATGCAGCTATGTCATAACATACCAGTTTAGCAAGATGTCATGTGAGCAAATAACCACAAAAGCATCAACACCATGAAATGTAAATTGTGACGATTATGACATACATATCATGATCTTCATGTTATGATAGTGGCAAGTCACTGATGTTTTTCATGCAGTCATGATATGCCATACCAAATTTGGTTTTGATACCATCATCGAAACAGCCAGAAAAGCTATGCAGATAGATAGATAGATAGATAGATAGATAGATAGATAGATAGATAGATAGATAGATAGATAGATAGATAGATAGATAGATAGATAGATAGATAGATAGATAGATAGATAGATAGATAGATAGATAGATAGATAGATAGATAGATAGATAGATAGATAGATAGATAGACAGACAGACAGACAGACAGACAGATAGACAGATAGATAGATAGATAGATAGATAGATAGATAGATGGATAGATAGATAGATAGATAGATAGATAGATAGATAGATAGATAGATAGATAGATAGATAGATAGATAGACAGACAGACAGACAGACAGATAGACAGATAGATAGATAGATAGATAGATAGATAGATAGATAGATAGATAGATAGATAGATAGATAGATAGATAGATAGATAGATAGATAGATAGATAGATAGATAGATAGATAGATAGATAGATAGATAGATAGATATGCTGAAAATCACCGAAGTTCGCTATAAAATAGATGGATGAATGGATAGATGGATGAATGGATGGATGGGTGGGTTTGTGGATGGATGGATGGATGGATGGATGGATGGATGGATGGATGGATGGATGGATGGATGGATGGATGGATGGATAGCCGCCTTGAAAGGGACGCGGGAGACCTGATGATGATGATACCTTTTTTTAGTTATGAAAAAAAGGGAAAGAAAAGAGGGCAGAATGTCAAGGGTGGTTTCCCCATTTTAGGACACCAGTGGCCGCTGAAGCTCTACCGAACTGATCCACGAGACCCCTTTGGGTCTTCAGTTCAGGTCGGACGATGACGGCTTCCCAAGGCTCCCCCAGTAGCGTGAGTATCAGAGGCGACTGATCCTCCATAGGCTTGTTCCGGCAGTCCCATGTGACGTGTTGCAACGTCGGTCGTGACTCGTACGACAGTTTTTGGTTTATATGCATTGGCTTTTATGTGAGGCCACCTTTCCAAATGTGGATAGGTGTTAACCTGAATTTGTCTTAGCTGGCAAGCTTCGTCAACTTTAAGCGATTAGTACTGTGGGGCGTACCGCTGTCTTATATTCCGTTGATTCTCGAGTATATCGCGTGCAGCGCATGGTTCGTACTGATTATCAGTGTCATTGCTCACTCGGTTGCTCAAATCACGAGCGACACTGAGCGCCAGCGCATTACCCGAGCGACCCTCATGGCCTGGGCACCAAATTATAGCATGGTCCAGTATCAGCCTATCACCTAGTATTTTCAAGGCGACATTCTGTAGTGCACCACGGAGAAACATTCTGCAGGCTTCCTGGGAATCAGACATGACTAATGCGGAGGCATTCTGTGCCTCTTTAGTTAGAATAGCTCGCGCAATCGCCGCCGCCTCCGCCGTTTCTGTACAGGTTGTTTTAATTGACGCTGCGACAGTTTTAGCGGTATGCGGCATTGGTTGAACTGCTACTATAACGCAGCTCTCAATTGATTTAGTGGCATCGGTGTATACTACTTTGTCGCTTTCGCCAAACTGTCTTGGAAGCTGGCGAGCTCAAGCTTGTCTTCTCGCCCCGTGGTACAACTAACTCATGTTTCGCGGAATGGGGCAGACGGTTATATGTGGGCGTGTTTCCTAACCATGGTAATAATGTGTTCCTGGCAGTATTGTGGTCTAGTAGGGTATTTCAAGCAAGTCAGGGTTTCTCTGCCTACCATTTTTAGGCATTGTCGTTCCTTCTGCGAGAGAAGTGTTCCTGCTGCAAGCTCTTTAAAAGTGTTGTACACACCAAGCGCTTCTACTTTGTCATTGGCTGCAATAAATGGTATACCTAAGACAGCTTTGTATGCTCCCCGTATTATCAAGTCTATCTCTTTTTTTTTATTGGGTGAGGTCCTGATATGGTACTCCATATGCGACTCTACCATCGATGACACTTCCACAAGTAGGTGTTTCAATTCCACGAATACAGAAAAAATCAAATTTGCCTTCATCAGCCCTAAAACAATTGAGCTTGAGCCTTCTGCACGAAATGTAAAACAACCACGTGCACATATACACCGATGGTTCAATCACAGCGTCTGGTTCTGGTGGTGCGGTGGTGATTCCAGCTAGAGGAATCACTCTGCGAATCAAACTGTCACATGTCACTACGTCTCGGGAAGCAGAACTTGCGGCTTTGCGTGGCGCCCTAGAGTACATCAAATCCCTAAGACCGAGTAAATGGACTGTGTTTTTCGACTCAAACCCAGCCCTACAGAGCATGCAGTCTGTCCATCGACGAGGTTGCCATGAACAATTAACTTACGAAGTTGCCAAGCTTGTTCACCACTTCACAGAAACAGGCTACGAGGTCAAGTTTCAGTGGCTTCCTGGCCATTGTGGGATCGGTGGCAATGATTCCGCAGACAACGTGGCCCGCACATCGCACGAAGGAGAGCCCACCCTTCCGATTCCTTTGTCGAGGACTGACGCTGCACAGCAACTTCGTCACCTGGCACGTAGTCTGAGTCTGCAGGAGTGGAACACCCCAAGCATAATACATACGAGACTATACCAAATAAACCCTCGACTGGAGCTTCGACCTCCATCCGGACTTCGTCGACGTGAAGCTTCACTTCTTTGTCGCCTTTAGTTGGGGGTTGCCTTCACAAAAGCATATAGAACCCTCATCCGATTGACCGACAATGTGGAATTCGACGTCTGCTGCATCAAAGAAATCATCGACCATCTGATATGCCATTGTCCTCGATTTGCCTCTGAAAGACAGAAGCTTTCGGACGCATTGCGACAATTGGACGATCGGCCACTCTCTGTGCAGATGCTACTGGAACACCGTCATCGCCTTTCGTCGGCTCAAAAAGCAGTCAAAGCTGTCTTGTGCTTTTCGAGGACTACAGGCCTACGTGACCACCTTTAACTTTTGTGTAGTGCCAACGCTGCATACGCGCCAGCCTATTGACTGACAATCCTCCTATTTTTTGTTTTTTCTCTCTCCCTTTCATCTCTTCCTTTCTCTCTCATCTTTATGCACCCTTTCCATTCCCCCAGCGTAGGGTAGCAAACCGGGCATGTGCCTGGTTAACCTCCCTGCCTTCCCTCTTGATGTTAATCCCTCCTCCCTCCTACTAACGATGAAGACTTGTACAAAGCACAGAATTTCTCCTTCGTTTACCCTTTGCCATTTCTCGTTATTCTGTGAATCATTCGAGCGATGTTTTTCAGTGTACATTTCAGCCTTTTAATTGTATAACATGCTCTTTTGTTGCTTTGCAGCCATAAACCTGATGTTCTCAGCGTTTGTCTCTCTGGCAGCGTTTTATCTCCCATGCTTAGTTTACGGCTAATTTGTTTCTATAATTGCTGCCATGAACGCGGATAAATTCTGATTTATCTGGTGCAAATGTCACGCCACTATCTTCAGCAAACGCCTGAACGGTGTCGATGGCTTGTTGCAAAGTTGCTCCTTCTTTCCCAGTGAGCCTTTGTTGACCCACAGAGTGATATCATCAGCGCAGAGCGTGAATTGGAGGTTAGGGTTTCGCTCCAGCTGCTTTACCGGTAGATTCATCGCTATATTATAGAGGAGTGGTGAAAGGACTGCGCCTTGCAGTGTGCCTCTATATGGCATTGGAAATTTTTGGGAGCGTATGTTCTCCATGCCAATGGTTGCTGTGCGGTTGGAAACAAATGATTTGATATAGCAAAATGTTCTAATACCACAATTCAATGATTGAAGTTCTTCCAGTACAAGTCTATGAGATATTGTATCAAATGCCTGCCTCAAATCTAGCGCTGCGACTACGTTCTCTCCTCCAGAGATTACTTTCTGAATCACTTCATATTTTATTTGCAAGAATATATTCTGCGTAGACAAATGCTGTCTGAATCCATCCATGTTGTGAGACAGATAATTCTCTCTTTCTACATATTCAGAAAGCCTGGTGTGCACAACCATCTCAAAAAAGCTTGCTTAGGCATGATGTCAACAATATGGGCCGAAGGTTGTGAAGCGTTTTATCCTTTCCAGGTATTGAAATAATAAATATGTTGGCCTCCTTCCATCGACTAGAGATTTCTCCCCCTGCCCAGACTTTTTCGTTAAAGTATCGGGTAAATTTTCTGTTATCGCTCATATTTCTCAACATCGCATTAGTTATTCCATCCTCTCCCGGAGCCTTTTACGCGACATTGCAGCCGGGAAGACCTCTTGCTCACTTATGGGGGAATCTAGGTTCTCATTTTCTAAACCATTGTATTCTAGATCCTGTATAGTTTCCCCAGCGCTCCCAGTGTATTTCTCCCGAAGTATTTGCAGCAAAGCGTCATAATCCCATTTATATTTTCCCGCTAAAGTTCGCAATGCTGTAGTTGTAGTAGTTTTCGTGTTCATAGGGTCTAGCATACTTTTCAATATTGCCCACGTTGTAGTCGTAGAGTGCGTTCCTCTCAGGGAATCACAGAAGACGACTCAATTACTAGCCTGAAGCTCTCTGGCATATCCATTAGCTTTTACGTACAACTCTGCGATTCTGGCTCTCAGCTTTCTATTCAGTCTCTGCTTTTTCCAGCTTTGATGATGCTGCACCGGCCTTCCCACAAGTACATGAGGTGGGCGTCCACTGCTGGAGTTTTTTTCATTTATTTTGGTGAGCTTGGTATGCAAGCTGTATGCCTTCCTCGTATCGTCCACCCAGTTCTCCAGCGTTTTTAGCGGCTGCTGTGTAAACGGATACGACCTGTAGGCCTCCCATTTGGTTATTTTAGCAATCCAATACGACCTTTTGAGCTTCGGAGCAGAAGTAGAAAAACTGATTATGAAGTGATCACTCCTCATATTCTCATCAAGAATTTTCCAAGATCCGCTTTTAGTATTGTACGTGAATGTTAGATCTAGATATGTGTCCGTACAAACAGTATTGCCGAGTCTAGTGGCCGCCTGAGGCAAAGTCTCTAATTGCAGATTGTATCTCTATACTGCCTGCAATAAATCTGGGCGTTTCCTGATGTTTTTTCGGTATCCCCAACAAGTATGGGGAGCATATAAGTCGCCTGCGAAGACTAATTTGTCTTTACGTCCCATGTGCCCAAACTCCCACTCAAGCATCTCGAGAACATTGACGTGACGCTCTTTTGGAGGGCTGTGTGTATTAAGAATAAACGTTTTGGCTTTACCCCATTTGGTGGTATGGAGCTCAATCGATTGGTGCTTTGTTGGGCACTCAGATTGATGGTATACACTGCTCGCCATACATTTATGCACCAATGTGGCGATCCTAGAGTACTGTAAAATCTGGATGGTCTAATAATCTCTTATTTTATTACGCCCTTGCCAATGTCCTGCAAACATATCACGTCAGTTTGTGTATTTGAGCGTCCATGTGTGATTGCAGCGCTGCCGCTCGCTTTTGGAACGAGCGGCTGTTCTAATGCTATATCTCAACGGAGTCAGTGGTGCGAGTTGTATTATTGGCCATTGCTAATCACACTCTCGACATCTGTAGAGTCAGACCCTGCCCCACTTTTAATTTTACTTGCCATGGGAGCATCTTGATCACTGCAAGCTCTTTTACATGAGCTTTGCTGTTTATTCAATTGCATATGCACATTAGCCTTCTGGCTCTGAAGCTCCGCATACAATTGTTGCTGAAAGTTTTGCAGACCGTGCATCTGTTGCACCAGTGGGCTCATTGTTTTTTTAATAATTTCTAACGTGATGGGCTTAGTGGAGGGTTTATCTGCGTGATTAATTTGACTAATGCGCCCATGGAGTTTTGTAGTTGCATCCTGAGAGCTGCTACTTCTAATTTGAGTTTGCCCAACGACTGCTTTGAATATCGGTTTTCGGAAAGTATTCTCTGATACTCGGGGTGCGATGTTATTCGGGTCGCTTTCGCGCCGTTTCCTCCGCCCTGCTCACCTGCTCCTGGGTCGAGCTCCCGGCCACTCCAGGCGTCCTGGTTGGGGTAGGGGATCGGGATTGAGGACAGGAGGTAGGTTGCGACTTTGGGGCTCCTAGTTCATAATGTGTCTTCCTTTTCTTCGTGATCGTGCCTTGTGCCTTTTCTTTTCGGCTGGATCCGCCTGGTTTCCAACCTGTGGCCATTCTTCGTTATGTTCAGTGTATTCCGATGCATACCACTTTGGTTTTGGCGGCGATAGTAAAGCTCCGTTAGTCACCCTTTTTTCTGTCTTCCGGTCTGGCACCTCTAGATGCTGCTGCCTTACTGGATGCTTGAAGCGCTGTTTGCATTTTTTGGTTCCCGTCAAGTGTCCCTCTCCACACGTGGAACATACATGGTTGCAGGAGTGGTCCGGTTGAGGTTCCATCATACCACAGTTGGGACAAACGGCGATGGTGGGTGTCGGGACACCGTCTGTTCTGTGTCCCGTTCGGTTGCAGTCATAGCGGTATTGTATAATATTCTTGAATGGGAAACAGTGGACCTCGCCGCCCATACAGTACACAAATCTTGTTGTAATGGTGCCCAAAAACGTGATCACCGCTTTCTTTGTCTTTCCAAGCATTCTGGATCTTGGGATCTCGACTCCTTGTGTCCGTATGCGTAGATTTTCCAGGAGAGTTTCTGGGCTTATGTTGGGAGTCAAACCATGTATGACTCCTTTCCGCCTGCCGTCTCCCACTGCTGCATAGGCATTAACAGCATGCAATCTTCCGTTGAGAGGGAGGCTTGTGATTGTTCTGGTGATAACAGACACGTTCTGGTTGGGAGTGGAGATCGTGAATATCTTGGATCCTGGCTTCAGCCGGAGCAAAAATTGGTTGCCGCTCATTGTACCTTGATATGCGTTCGCAATTGCTTCTGCAATTTGTGGTGCCGTTAGTTCTCTTATAGGCAGTCCTTGGGATGGTCTTACGATAATGTTGAAGTCCTCCTTGGGGAGATGTGGTAGCTTCCGCTTCTGTGGTCTTCTTCGCGACGTAGGTTGCGAAAGTGACTTGGATGTAGGACTCATGATGTCATAGTCTTTCTCTGTTGTCGTGAGTTTCTTTCCCGCTTTCGCGAAAACTTTTTTGATGAACGGTAGAGACCGTCTGCCAGCCTCCATCATTGTCGGGTTCCTTGCCTCCAGATGTACCGTCGGTTCCTTCGTTGTCTTGGTGGGTGATGGCATCACCCGCAACGCTCTCCTGGCATTTCATTTCAGCCTGGTCTAAGGCTGACGTATCAGGCTCTGCCTTCTGGTCTGTCTTTAGACGTATTGTCTTTTTAAGCGGTGTCTTCGTCGAATTCAACCGGACATGAGACGCCGCAGGCGCTCTCGTAAGAGCCAACGATGTTATCGCCATCGGACGCTACCGCGCCGTCAACGCTTGGCGCGTCTCAGGCGTAGGCGTCTCGCCGCGGCATCGTTGCTCGCTCGGTCACAGCGGGCATGTCGTCGACCGAAAATAGATTCGAAAAGGCTGCTCACCGAAAAAAGGTTGTCATCCACGGGTAGCCCTGATGTTCCTGAGCACAGTGTGACAGCACAGTCTAAGTAAGTCACAACAAAGTCACATAAAGTTAGCAAACCTCGTGGGGCACATGTCAGCAGTGCTTCACTCGTCGGCGCCACCTAGCGGTCTCACCGGAGACATCACAGTCTTCAGCAAAACCAGCTGCTTGGAAGAAATAGTGCGATTGGAAACTGTACGAAAAACCACGAGACCCTTTTCCTAAATCGCGTGGCATACGGGGTTCGTTTTTGTCTGCCTAATATTGTTGATACGATAATGCTGATTATGGCGTACCGTAACACCACTCCCGTTGGTGTCTACGGAGGTAGTTGTTCATTGCGGTTTGCCTGCGTAAAAGACGTGTTCATGTTTATTATCCTGTTGGCTGAAAGAAAAAACCGCGTCTTGGGCAAGTGAAGATTGCGTTCCACCAACTTCAACTTACGAACGTCAGACGTCACTCATAACCCACTGGTGTAAAGATTACTGTTTCTCGACGCTGCTTTTGCGTTCCTTAAAAAAATAACGTGTGACTCCAGCACGTTCTTGCGTCCCTAAAAGAAGAAAAACAATGATGTAGACTAAGTATGCACTGCAATTAAGGAAATTATTTTTTTCGGCCGCGCGTTGTTGCAATTGCTTAGTACCTGCTCGGGCGTATCTTTCTTTTTTCTTAAATAAATCGCAATGCTCGAAGAAGGTTCTTGTTTTTAACGATTCATTGGATGGTGTTCGTGCAAAAAAGTTCATGTTGGATGCGCTTGCAGATTACTTGACGTAGTAGTAAAACAGACTACTTGGCATAATAACATAAGTTCAGAAGCTCCGCTCATGTAGCTTTGACTGTGCTGCCACAGATATTTGTCACCGAGTATAGTCCACATGAAGCCCTATCATGACAGATCGTCGGAAAACGAGCGAGAGTGCACATGCATCCTTTCACGTTCTCCAGCATTGGGACGATGCATCTGAGGAGGGTGATAGTGTCGCGACAGGGTGGCAACATTCAAATAGCCCGCTGTGACCATCGTGGCACGAGCACCAGGCCAGGCCCTGCTGGCATGCGCCACGTGCTCCTGCGCTCTGGCTACGAAAAAGAAGAAGACAGTTGGATCTGAAGAATTCGACTACTCGGACTTCAACGACCATAGCCATTAGACTCGTGGGCACAAGTTTGCTATAATAAATACGCTTGTTTTAGTAGACTGTCTGCTTCCGCATCGCTACAGTATCTTCAGCAGTCCCTGGTTTCACTCTGCGCTATCTGGTTTTCGGTTTCGTTGTTTTTTTCTTCTACTTTTTGGCGTCTAAATTGCCCGCGAGCAGGCGACACGTGTCCACGTGCTCCAGCACGAGCGAGCTTAGCGAGCCGCCATTCTAATTAGTGAAGCGTTCGGAAAAACAAGTCCGTGAAAGAAGACGTGCTGTGTTTCCACCTGCCTCGTAAAACCTCTCCTCAGCGGTTCCCAAGTGCGTGGTCTGGATGGCCACACAAGACCGAACAGGACCGGGCGCGACTCGACGCTCTACAACTGGTGACCACCACCTAGGCCACGTTGTCGTACCGCCAACATTACTTCGTACGGCAGGACTGCCACCTCCGGTGGAGACCATGGTGTGCTGCTTCCGCGGCCAGTACTCCCAATCCATCCTTACTGCGCTTGCAACTACAGCTGAGCCTGTTCAGAAACACATGATACCTTCAAAGCTACCAAGATTCCCCTATGACGTCGATTGTGAAGCGGTCTGGGACGAGCAGCTAGTGACACTCTGTCTCCCAACCCACTGTGCTTAACTGCTACTGGTCCAGGATCGTCTGGCGGCATCTTGGCGTGTCTTTTGAAGTCACTTCCTCGTGCTGTGTGACCTCGCTCGAGAAGTTGTTACTTTGCGTAGGTAACATGGACCGCAGGGTCATGCAGCAACGTCACCGCTCGAACACGCCATCCTGGCTGGAGCAGCAAGGTCCCGGTACATCTGTGTGTTGTTGCGCTTAGTGAGTGAACCTGTCGGGTACATTGGCCAGGGAATGGCAACATCCACTCTTTATTATTGAACGTATGACAAATAAACGGTTATTGACGTTATGTGCTACCTTCCAGTTTCTTTGATGAGTAATAATCACCGATTCAGTCAAATACTAGCAAACACTGGGATCATCTTCCAGATATGTAGTTGTTGAACTTTATACGCCGCAATGCTGCGTCAACACAATCTCTTCATGAAGGTGTTTATGTTCGACTACTCATGACCTACGAAACCTGCGTCTTCAAAGTGTTTAGCGGTTGCTTTTGTCCTTGAATACAACGCCAGCTTTAAAGCTGGTCTCTCTGTTTGCTTTTATTAAAAATTTATATACCTTTTGAATGTAATGTCCCGATACTACTATTATGAATCTGAAAGACGCCGTACTGAAGGGCTACGAAAACTTCCTACCACGGGGGGTCTTTACGTGCATATATATATATATATATATATATATATATATATATATATATATATATATATATATATATATATATATATATATGCAGAAGAATAACTTCGGTTGCCGCAAGGTTATAAATATGAAAGTAGATGCGCTTTCACATAACAACTGTTTATTGTGCCGACGTTTCGACAGGAACCCTGTCTTTTTCAAGGCATAATACTATTTACACATGTTCCGTGCCTTTTTATATCCTGTCGAGACAGGAGGGGAGGGGTCAAATGAGAAAGAGAGAGAAAAAAAGAAAAAAAAGGAAGAAACAGCGAAACGGGAGGACAAACAATAAATAAAATATAGAAAATCTAGGAGAAGAAGCAAGACCGACATGGCGTAATTAGAAAGCGGCAGCATTTCAACAGAGTAGGGCAGAGGTAGATGAGGAGTGTCATCATTGTCAACAATACCTCCCCCGCACCCACACTTCCCCAAGTGGGCAGGGAGCCGCCGTTTTTGTATTTCACCTTTCCGTGTAGTCCGCTGGCGGCTCGTTCCTCTTTGAAGTGTATGACAAGTTAATGGGGAGGGCTTAAGCGCTTTAAGTGCATGCTGGTGGCATCGGGAGTAGCCAAAAAGCCGGTGAATGAGGCACTGCCATCGATATTCGTTATATGCATTGGTTCCTTGTCAGTGAAGGAACAGAATGTGCGCTAAAGGATTAACGAAGGAAAAAAAAAGAAGAAGAACAGGGGGGGGGGGGGGGAGAGAGACTGTACCACTCCGGGACAGTCACCACACAGTGGAGGCGCACTGGGAAGATATGCGTGCATGTAGGAAAAAGTTAACGAAACCACCTAGCTGTCAGCTTCTTGTCAGTGAAGGAAAAAAATGTGCGTTGAAGCTTGACGAAAAAAAAAAGGGGGGGGGGGACCGTACGACCTCCGGGACCACTTATCTGTGCGTTCCGGCTGTGCTTCCTGTCTCCCTCCTCCTGTCTGTCTCGACAGGATATAAAAAGGCACGGAACATGTGTAAATAGTATTATGCCTTGAAAAAGACAGGGTTCCTGTCGAAACGTCGGCACAATAAACAGTTGTTATGTGAAAGCGCATCTACTTTCATATTTATATATATATATATATATATATATATATATATATATATATATATATATATATATAACGTTACGCACAATCAGGATGATGTCAGAATAACTATTCATTGGAGCTAACTTGTGCGCCTAAAAGTAAAGCAAACTGTAGCAGAGTTGATAACAGGCGATTCCGCAAAAAAATGAATCTCCGAGAAGACTTCGAGCGGTGCAACAATTCTTTCTCGTCAATATCCCGTGCTGAGGAGGCGCGCACCGTCACTTCCTTTTAAAGGCGATAGTCTTTCTTGTGGACCTTCACCAGAAAAATTTTGGTTGGTCTGTCTGTCAATACAATTGTCTGTTTGTCAAACGATACCTCAAACGGCACCAATCAGACAACGCCATCCGCAGTATCCACCAATATGGCTCCAGATTTAGCATTCATTGTTGTGCGGTTGTCAATTAAATAAGGCAGATCCCACGGACATTGGGAATCGATGAAATGCAAAGCACGAATGAGAAACGTTGATATGTCGCATTAAAATCAGCACAACGTTACGAGGTGGAAGTAGATGATGCCGTACATGGCTTCCGTGACAGGATTATCATGTTTGAATGTGTCGCTTACCTTGGTCATCTGTTCACGTTATGTGATACCAAATTTAGTATACGCGGAGCTAGCGAAATGGTTGCGAGCACGCTATAAGCGTGGTATGTTGTCATTATGTTACATTACATGCGTGTCAGGATTATATGTTTGCACAAATCATGTACTTCGTCATCCATTGACGTCACGTAACATCAAATATGGCATATGTGGAGCTAGCAAAACCGCCGCGAACGCATCATGAAGGGCCCATTATACGCCAATGTAGTGTTGACGTGCGCCCACGCTGGGCACAGCGACGCTACGTTGGCAAAACGCGAGCACTTATAGCCTGACGCCAGGCGCGACCAGCGCGACCAGCGTCCATCGGCGCGGCCTGACGGCAACCGGCGCGAAATGCGACAAGCTGCCTTTCGCGCCGATGCGTTACCCAGACAACATTGCTTCTCCCTCTTTACGTCACTAATGGACGTGAGACGCGCTGAAACGCGCATGCTTCAAAGCAACGCAGAGCGGCGCGTGCCTGCGAGTATATGGCAGGACCGACGCCTGGCGTGGCAATGCCGGCGTGACGCGACGAAATGAACTCCGGCGAGCACGCGCACCGCGTCACGTCGAAATGTATTGGTGCCTTGACTGTGGAATGTAGTCATGTTCTCACATGATACGCACCTCATGATTATCATGTTTGCACCAGTCATGTACTTTTGTCATCCATTGAGGTCACGGAATACCGGATTTGGTACATGTGAAGCTAGCGAAACGGCCGGGAGCGCATCATGAGCGTAACATGTAGTCATGTTGTTACACAACACGCATGTCATGTTTATCATGTTTGCACCAGTATCATACCTTCGTCATCCATTCACAACCCGTAATACCAGATTTGGTACAAGTGAAGCTACCGATACTGCCGCGAGCTCATCAGGAGCGTGGCATGTAAACATGTTGTTACATGGCACGCATCCCATGGTTATCATGTTTGCACCTGTCACATGCCTTCGTCATCCATTCACGCACCGTAATACCGAATTTGGTATATGTGGCGCTAGAGAATTGGCCGCGAACGTGTCATGAGCGTGGCACGTAGTCATGTTGTTACATGACACGCATCTCATGATTATCAAGTTTTGCACCAGTCACATACCTTAGTTATCTATTCACGTACCGTAATATTAAATTTGGTATATGTTACACTAGCGAAATGGCCGGGAGCGCATCATGAGCGTGGCATGTAATCATGTTGTTACATGACACGCATGTCATAATTTTTTATGTTAGGGTCTGTGATTGTGTTTGCAATGCAATCATGTCATACCATACCAGTTTTGCAACATGCCATGTGAACGAAACCACCGCAATAAGTGCAGGACCATGAAATGTAAATCATAACATTTATGACATAAATGTCATGATTTTCATGTTATGACTAGTCACATATGCTCTTCATACAGTCATGATATGCCATACCAAGTTTGGTATTGATACCATTATCGAAACAGCCAGGAGAGCTAGAAGTCGTAGCCGGCTAGATTGCTAGATAGATACGCTCAGTCACCGAAGCTCGCTGAAAAATGCTTCGCATTTAAAAAGCAAATATTGCGCATATCTGAGGCGCCATAACAACATATCTATGTTTTGTATGTCTGTCTTTATACTAGAAGAGGCACAAACAAGTACCTCTAAGTACTGTAGCATTTAAAGCACTGCGCTGACAGTGCAACGCGAAGCTGAAGAACGTGTTTCCAACGCTTTACCACGACGGCACGGTGGTGGCACCTGCGCGTCGCTTTGCATACTACACCTTATCACCACCGTGATTGGCGCGCATCTTTCTCCGCGGTCGTGCATGGCTTCGTTTTCGAAGATAACTGCCAGATGGCACTCGTACCTAACGTGCATTAGGGAGCCTACATGAACGGCCGTTTTTAGGGTGATGTCAGCCTTTGACCCACTACATGCCGCCAATGCACCGCCGCCCGCCAAAACACAAAGTTGCCAGACAGCAACGCCACGCTGTCACCCCATCTTGGTGCCCGCACTGCGTCTACGCCCGGTTGCATTTAGTTCTCAATAATACGGCGTCGAACGTTGCGGTAGCGTGTTAAACGCTGCCGGTGAAGCCTTAGAATGCCTGGATGCTGCGTACCGCTCTGCACTAACCACAACAGAAAGGGGGGGGGGGGGCGCTGCGAGCGCTCGATGGTGACGGACGCACTCCACATCGCCTCCGTAGATTTTCTGCTATTTCTGCTATTTCTGCGGACATCCACCTTGGTACCCTTGAAACTTGGATTTATCGTCACCGCCAAGTTCTCCGCTTCGCCTAGACAACACCTTCGTCCAGGTGGGTCCAGTTTTGACAACTTGAGGGACGTCCTTCACTCCCGGCTACAACGCCGCCTCGCTAAGGGCTCTCAGCCCGGCGATGGCGGCCGCTAACGTGGTTACGGGCTATGATCCTACCTCAAGCCAAATGCTGTCCATGGAGATTTCATCCTCCGAAAACACTATGCCATCAGAAGATGAATACCTCGACGACATGGTGAAATTGTGGCAACGCAAGCAAGCGAAATTGAAGTCTGCGTCTCAACAACAACGAGACGCCACGGCGGGCCACCATTCCCCGGCCTTGCAAGGAACGCCGGCGCGCCATCCCTCCGGCGGTGTGCCTACCTCTGCTCCGTCCTCGCAGCCAGCGAAGCAACGCAAGTGGCGTCCGCGTCAAACTCCTCGCCTCTCTCGCGACGACTACATCGTAGTACTGAAACCTCGCGTTCCCTGCGAGCTACGCACATTTGTCCCGGCCGATCGCGCGGGCGACGCCATCCGCAGCTACCTCGGCGACCGGACTACCACGCAAATTCAAGTGTGGCCAATCTGGGAACAGAACATCTTGGTCTGTAGCACCACCATTTTGCCTATGGCACAGCGACTCCTCGGGGACTTCCAGCTGCAAGTGGGGGATCAGCAGCTGCCCGTTCGAGGCCACGCCAAGGCACCAGGGGATACATTCAAGGGCGTCATCAACGTAAACCCTGCTGAAAGCCCGGAGAAGATCAAGTCTGAACTGTATTGGCCTCAAGGTACTATCCTTGCGGTCCGCAAACTCGGAGATTCCGCGGCGGCGGTGGTGACTTTCGAGGGCACGAAGTTACCCCGCTTCCTCTTCTACCACTGCGTGGCGACGTATATCCGCGCCTACAAGAAAACGGTCCCTGTATGCACCAAGTGCGGTACCATCGGTCATCGACCACCTCAGTGCCCTCACGCCGCTCCAACCCAGTGTGCCAAATGTGGAACCCCCGCACCTGCAGGTCTCAATGCCCACGACTGCCACCCCAAGTGCCTCCTCTGCCACGGCGCCCATGAGACTGGGACCAGTGGCTGCACGGCAAAATACCGAAAATATCGGAAACGCAAGCAGCCCTCAACATCTCCTCGAGGGACCACCTCATGTTCGTCACAGCCAGACAGCAGCACAAACCTGCATCATTCGGCTCCACCACTCCACGCCGACTCTCAAGCATTCCCACCGCTCGAAGCACCAGCGGCGGTACCTCAGGTGAGCAGTTGGGCAGGGAAAGCTGCTTCTAAGCCTCTCTCACCCCCTTCTGTCGATCCTCCTTCTCCCGAACTTGCGGCCCTTCGCCAGCAAGTTGCGGCACTTCAAAAGCAAAATTCTCTTTTAACTAAACAACTCGAACTCTTAAATAAGCGACTTCAACCCCAACAACAGTGTACTGCAAGGCCATCCGGTATTGCCTCCTCTGTCCAGGCGGCTACGCCAGCTACGTCCAAGCTTAGTCCTCGCGCTAAGTCCACTCCCATTAAACCGCCGGTTCAAGCAGCCATGTGTACTCCAGCACTCGGAACCGGTGCCACATCTACTCTGGAAGCTCTTGAGGCTCCTGGGGCACCTCAGGTTCTCTTGCCCACTAACCAAACTCTCCCTAGCGAAGAGCACACCCCGCGCGTAGAGGAGCGCCTCACGCGCGTCGAAGCTTCGATTAATCACCTCCTCACCAGCTTCTCGGTCCAACGCATAGTAGTAGAGGTTACCCAGGCTATTCAAGCCTGGGCAATCACCCAGTTTCAACCCTAGGCATCGCGTTCCCGCTCCTGCTCGGTGAGCAGTGAGGGTACAGCTCCACGGCGTCGTCGTAAGGTGGCTACCACCACCCCGCCGTCGGACAATCCGGCCTCCGTGCCCCTCCCTGCCTCTGAGGATTTCGAGCGGGACATGGAGGACCAAATATAGAACCTAGGACAGTCAAGATGGCTACCAATCGTACGTCCCGTTCAACCATTGCGTCTAAATTCGAGATCATACAGTGGAACCCTGGAGGCTTCGGGAACAGGCGAAAGCGTTCACATCTTTCCCTTTTCCTCAGCTCACTTGGCTCTCAGCCGGCCGTCTTGGCGCTCCAAGAATCTGGCCCTGCTCCATCCCTTTCTGGATACTGCTCCTATGTAGGCGGCACCACCACATGCCTCCTCGTGCATAAAGCTTACACGGCGATACAGATCGACCTCGATCTGGATCTTCCTTACGACTACTGCATGATATCAGTGCTGTCTCAGCGGAGGGGCCAACCATCAATACATATCTTAAACGTGTACTGTCCCCCTCGCCTTTCGAGGGCTTCGTTTGCGCATCTCTTCCATCGGGCACTGCGTATAGCGGCCCGACAACCACTGGTGATTGTCGGGGACTTTAATGCCCCCAGCCCTCACTGGGGTTACCACTACGAGAAGGCCCGGGGCAGAGAGCTCAAGGAGCTCATTTCCTCGCTGAGCCTGACGCTTCTTACCGATCCGGCACAACCCACACGTTCCGGCAACTCGGTCACGCGAGACACATGCCCCGACCTCTCCCTCACCCGTCACATCCGCGATGCTACATGGGAAAATTTAGGCGAAAACCTAGGCAGCGATCACTTTTTACTCCGCATTTCGTTCACACCGCGGCAGAAAATGCGCCAACACTGGGGCCAAGCCCGTCTCACCTGATTGGACTCAGTTCAGAATGCAACCATTCCCCGCCGGCCTCTCCTTCGACCGAATATGCAGCGTGGGCATCATACGCTCTTCATATGAAACAAGCGAACACTCGCACCCTTGCAACCTCTAATTTGACTCCTGCAATCGATCCACACCTCCTACATCTTTGGCACGCTCGCCGCGGGCTCATAAGGCGCTGGAAACGCAACAAACTTAATCGGAAACTTCGCGCTCGCATTGAGGCACTCACTGCAGAGGCGGCCGCATACTCCGCACAACTTTCCGATGCTAACTGGGCAGACACCTGTTCGAAGGCTGCAAACCAGATGAGCTCTAAGAGTGCGTGGCGACTCTTTAGAAGCCTTCTCGATCCCTCCACCACCAGGGGAGAAACGCAACGCCAGCTCCACCATGTTCTGCATGCATTTCAGGGCACTACGGATTGAACTCGCGCGAGAACTTTGTGACCGCTACATCTGCCGCACAATTGATCCCGCAGGCCCAGCATATACGTATTCCGGCGCCCCTAACACCGACCTCGACGCCCCATACACGCTTTCTGATTTACGATTTGCACTCACGAAAATGCGACGGGGCACGGCCCCTGGACGCGACGGAATCACAGTATCGCTCCTGGCAAATCTTCCCGACCAAGCACACCTCTCGCTACTCCAGCTTATAAATTCGATATGGGACGGTTCTCCGCTTCCAACGGAATGGACCACATCGGTCGTGACATTCATTCCCAAATCGGCAAAGTCCGTTAGTATTGAGGCACTGAGACCTATCTCACTTACGTCTTGCGCAGGCAAACTCATGGAAACCATGGTTCGCGAACGCCTTTCCGCCTACTTGGAGGCCAGGAGCACCTTTGCCGACACGATGTTTGGCTTTCGCCCGCATCTGTCGGCGCAGGACGTCCTGCTCCAGCTTCAACACGATATCATAGAGCCGAATACTATGCGCCATAACGATAAAGCCGTGCTCGCTCTCGATCTCCGCGGGGCGTTCGACAACGTCAAACACAGCACTATACTCACTAACCTGTCTAAAACAAACTGCGGGCAGAAGACTTTCAACTACATTCGCGCCTTTCTATCACATCGCACCGCCTTCATTCGCCTTAATTCTACCGAACACGGCCCGTACTTATTAGGCACGCGGGGTACACCTCAAGGGGCAGTTCTGTCTCCTCTGCTTTTTAACCTGGCGATGATGAACCTCCCCTCTCTTCTAAGCGAGGTCGAGGGAATACAACACGCACTATATGCGGACGATATCACAATCTGGACCAACACCGGCTCCTTAGCGCAAATCGAAGAACGCCTGCAAAAGGCTGCCCTTCTGGTGGACACCTACGCAGGTTCATGCGGCCTGGAGTGCTCTCCAGCTAAATCGGCTCTTCTTTCAGTCTCTCCGCTACCGCCGCCTCAAATTTTTCTTCCGTCCGGGCCCGTCCCGTCAGTGCAAAATATTCGGGTTCTTGGCCTTCACCTCACATCGTCCTTGGATCCAAAGGGCACAATAGCAGGCCTCAGACGCACCAGCGAACAGGTGAGCCGCATGATACGGCGAGTTTCTACCAAGCGCGGCGGCCTCCGCGGGTCTCAGTCCCTCCGATTGGCCCACGCGTTTGTGACCAGTCGCGTCCTCTACGCCTTGCCTTACCTTCGCCTGCGTCGTCGACACGAGCACCAGCTGGACGTCCTTCTTCGTTCAGTATACAAACGCGCTCTGGACCTACCTATTGCAACTTCCAACAGCCGATTCACGGCTCTGGGGGTACACAACACCTTTGCAGAGATGCGCGAAGCTCATCGCGTTAACCAAATCAATCGACTGTCGCAGACGCCTTCAGGGCGCCGTCTTCTACACAGACTTGGCCTTAACCCGATATCTGACCAAGACCCTCTGCAGCCGGTACCAGAGCTCTGGCGTCAAAAGCTATGGGTGGAACCTCTACCCCGTAATATGAACCCCTGACCTCCATCCTGGCCGTAGACTAGCACGCGCCGCGGCCCTTCATACGCGACACTCCGATCGTCCTGGTGTTTTCTACGTGGACGTCTCGGGTCCCTCCCCCTCGGGTCACTTCACGGCTGCCGTGATTACAGAGGGCAAACACGTAGATGGCCTCTCCTTTCGAGCAGACACAGTAACGCACGCTGAAGAGGTTGCCATAGCTTTGGCCGCCTCTCACCCTGCCTCACGCACCATCCTGACGGACTCGCGCTCGGCCTGTTCTCAGTACCTTCAGGGTTCCATTGCTCCGCTGGCGGCTAGCCTACTACAGGCAGCCTCTTGGCGCTTTAACCCTCATCCCATTCGTATAGTGTGGACCCCAGGCCACTCGGGCCTGCCCGGCAACGAGGCGGCAAATGCCGCTGCCCGCGCTTCTCCTGTCCGGGCCGTTGCCCCTCCATGTCCCGAGACGGAATCTGGCAATACCAACCTGACGCGCTTTCGCGAAATTTTGGCTTATTACCGGGCTTCGCGCCGCCTCTACCCGGACCCCGCACGCGGTTTGGAGAAAGCGGACGAACGACTGCTACGCCGCCTGCAGACGAACACCTTTATCAGTCCGGCGGTCGCCAGGCACTTTTTGCCGGAAATCAATGGCACCTGCTCGACCTGTCATGTGCTCGCCGACACATATCACGTCGTAGCATCGTGCCCAGTTAATCCCGTCCCTTTCTCATCCCCTTTTCCTATCCCAACTAGAGAGGCTTGGGAGGAGCACCTGCTCGGCTGCTCTACCTTGGCTGCACAACGCTCCTTGGTGGAGCGCGCACGGGCAGCTTCCAGCTCCACTGGCGTCCCGGAATAGGGTCTTGCCACTCTAGCACGCCGATGGGCCACGTCGGCACTCTCTAGTAAACTTTTTCTGGAATAAATGTTTTTTACCACCACCACCACCTCCGCAGAGTCTTTTTCCTTGTTCTCGGCGTCGCTAGTAGATTCTCCTTGTAGCACCTCGTCAGGTGAAAGGAAATCTTCGTTGGCGTCCACCGCAGAGCTCACTTGGGTTTCGATGTCTTGGTCATCCATGTCCATAAGTGCCTGGGCTAGTTCCGGGTCGTTGTCCGTTGGGGTTCGGGCAGATGCAGCGCAACGCGTCGGCCGAGAGCTGGCTGCCAGGACTCCGCGTTCCGCTTCGCCGCGAGGCTTAGCGTGGCGGGTTGGCATGCTCTGCCGAAGGTCTTCACTTCCCAGAGGAAACCGGGATCGCTTGTCCAAAAAGGTGGTGTCAGCGTGTACCTGACGTCTTCCTGCACATTTGCCGTAGTTTCACTGGTAGTCACATGATTTTAACCGCTGCTAGGTACGATGATTGACGGAGCCGATGTGAATGCGTGTGCACTCCTCGGCGCCACCTGGCGGTCGTCCACTGGAGAATCAGGAGAATTGTAGATGTCGAACGCGGTGTGTAGAGGAGGAAGGGTGCACAGATGGTGGAGGAGTGAAGCGCGCGCGGTGTGTAGAGGAGGAAGGGATGCACAGATGGTGGAAGAGTGGGCGACGGCGCGACGGCGCATGCGCGCGCGTCAGCTGTCGAATGTTCGAGAAGCGGTGCGGACGGCGCGGACGGCGCGGACGGCGCACTACAAGGCGCGAGTATAAGATGCTCCGCATCTAAAACATAGCCAGAACATATACTGAAGAGAAGGAGCGTTTCGGTGTGCGCTAAGTCGACCAAGATTGTTTCGCCGTGCTCGTTCAATGCAACATCTGCGTTTTTCAGCAATGCTGCGCTGCCGTAAACAACAGAAAATGGTTTCGCTCTCTTCAACTTACCTCGTGCTTTCCGAGATGAAACGCACCACGAAGTTCAACTATGAACCATTTCACGCGAATGCTTTCGTGCAACTCCGTCAACGTATGTCGACGCGGATCTGCGAAGCGAGTTCACTTGTCGGTTTTTATTGAAACGCCAGGCGCGCGTCTAATGCGTGTCTAGTGCATGCCAGTTGGTACAAATACATGTGGGTATGCACGTATACAGAGCAGCTGTAGGTTGTAATCAACGCACCTTCAGAAACATTTCACTCTTGACCAGTTCCCGCTTGAGCCGAAACGCGCTGCTTCGAGACACCTCACCTGTAGAACTCTCACTTTTCAGGAAGTTCCCAGCACCGCATCAGAATCACTTGGCATCACGATTGTCCAAATGGGCACATTTAAAAAAACGTCATCGCAGTGCTGCTGGACGAGTGTTCGTACCAGTCTGGTTGTATTTTTTTGCTTGCGTGTGCACAAGCCGGTTGTAATCAATCGTCACAACGTCACGCCCTGTGGCAACTTACAAGATCCAGCAAGAAGCACGTTCACTCTGTCACAGCACGAACAAAACACAATCGGAGAAGTGGACTAGTTTGAACTGGACGAAATACCGCGGCCGTGGAACTAAATTGTACTACGTGAGACGCCATGGCTAGTGGTGTAAAGTATAGAACTGCACAACGTTGCCGGTTCAGTAACGCACATCCCGCTTGCTCTTGTGTTGTGCCGTTTATGTTCATAAAGGTAACTGTTTATTCTACGTCTTATTTCGTTTCATTTTGTTTTATTTACGTCTATTCACCGTAGCAACAGAACCCAAACATTCGCTTTTGGATGAAAGTTTCAAACCTTCTAGGGGGCGCTTCAGGAACATAGGCGAAGAGGAAAGGGAAAGGTGTCGCTACCTTGAAAACTTGTTTCATCTAGGGACCTTAGCTAAGACGACATGGTGGTGGCACCTACCCGTCACCTTGCGTTCTACACCTTATCACCTCTGAGATGGGCGCGCACGCCCGTCTCAAAGCTTGCGTTTTGTTTTGCAAGGTAACTGCCAGATAGCGCTCATGTCTCACGTGCGACGTGACTTGATGCACTCGTTCGCCCCAGCTTCACGCTCGAGGCACTCTAACAAAGCGCTTCCAGAATACCAGTCACCGATTTTCTTGCGCAGAACATCAAATAAACGTTTTGTTCCATCCCTCCAGACGCAAGACTATCGTCTTTCGACGACATTTGTAGATGACACTTGCAGAAACGGGGCCAATGCTTTACGACCCAAACCACAATTTCAGTAAAAGGCGTTGTAGTTGCAGGTCTGAGTAAATTTTGAACATATCCGGCTCTCTACCCTTTCGCCCCCATCGAGATTCGTCCACCACGGCCTGAATCAAGCCCGTGACCTTCGGGTCAGCAGCCGAGCAACTTAACATCACGGCGGCGGACAACGTTCAACAAAGTCAACGTGCCTATTTTATGATATTCGCATACGTGGCATGTCAGGAATACCCGAAAGGACTCACTTTACACGCTTTTTTTTTTCTTTGAAGTAAATGTGAGGCAATTATAGCACCAACACAAGAGACACAATGAAAAAAAAACTACAACGTAGGGGCTACGTGTCGTCCATTTTTTGCTTCGGTCTGTGTGTTAGCGTCTAGTTTTAGCGACACTACTTCATACCAGGTATCATGTTTGTTATGTTTACGTCAAATAAAATGCTTTACGGGACCTTAATATATAGTTACGATATGGTCTATTTCATTCGAGCGTGAATGCCAGTATATTTCTGCATTTTATTGTGCACATGTCCGATGTACAATGTTTCTTGCGTAAAAATATATATGCGTGTTGTGTGTAAAGAGTTTCTTGTGGAATGTTTTGTGAATCCAGTACTGCCATTTAAGGGAATCTGCGTCTTCGACAGACTTTTTCTTATGTGCGCCTTTCCTTATTATTTATTTATTTATTTATTCATTTATTTATTTGCTTTCATCTCTTGTATGCTGATTCGCACCGCTACAGAGTTTTTCCAATTTAACTTTCGCTTTTTGTGAAACGTCTGAGACTTTCGCCTTAAACATCCCGCTCACCTCGTATGAACAATAGTGCACACTAATACAAATCCTGATGGCTACAAGCACAGCTCGGTCGCTTATTTCATCTTGCAGGCGATCCCTCCAGTCGGGTGTACGGTGGCCTCCACAAAGGTGTCTTCGAAGGCTCCATTCAGTCCCGCTGGGGTCGCTTCTACGTCGAAGGGGCGCGCAAGTTCTTCGCTCGCCGGATGCCTTTTCATTCGGTGATGTACGCCGCCGAAGACGCCGGCATCCCCCAGCAAGGATGGTGCGGCGTCAACGGCGAGACCACGCGATGGATGCAGCAGCTGGTCTTTGCCTCAGAACGGGCACGGAACACCGAGTTTAAGGTTTGGATTACCGATATGTATATTAGGGGCGAAGCATTTACGGTTAGTAAAACGTCTGACCGTTGTGGTCGAGGCTGACGTCACCATTCCTCCTACTCGAAGCGCAGGGGAGAAATGTTAATGGTCCTCGAAGACATACCGGGGCGCCACTTACGTGATGACGTCACTCATAAGATGCCGGGCTGTGTTGTCTGCTAGAACACCGCATTTTATGAGCTTTTGCTGCGGACACCGTGCGTGCTTCCCTTTGTTTTGAAGCTCAGTGCTTCAAGAAGCGGTAAGACCTGATAATACGGGCAAGCAAACTACCAATCAGTGCCCCCGGTGACCCTCTCGTGTATAATTTTCAACGTAAAATTGCCATTAAAAACAGGTGAAGTCATGGGGGACGATGCAAGTGCACCCCTGGGGGACGATGCAAGCAAGGCGAGTGCACGCATCCTATCTGTGACGTCAAAACGATCGCAGCGCAGGCCTCTCTAGTGGAGGCCTTCGCGGCCAATACTGTCCACTGAGCCACGGTTGGGCTAGAGGAGCAGCTCTCTTACCCGGCCGTGACTCAGCGTACATAGCGCGCTCAATAAAAAAAGTAAAAGACCACACTCAATCAATGTTGACCACAAAATAAAATGCTTTCTGCCAGAACAAAAGAGAAGGCGACAACACATTAAAAGCGGAAAAGCGGACGCCAACAAAATTCGAACAAAGCGGAACATTTCTGAATGACCAAAGGTTATGGAAAGTTGGTTAACGAGAACAAACAAAATAAAAAACAACACCGTAAAACACTGACATTAAACACCAACATTTAACCACCCATCAATCAAATCATATCACAAAACAAAATACTAACGAGAACAAAATAAGAGGCCACAATAGGGTAAAAAGGCCCTCATTTAGCCACTCATCAATCAAAGCATGTTACAGAAGAAAAGGTTACCGATAGAAAAAATTACACATCATCTTCCCCTACGGGAAACCATGATGGAATGCGAAAGCACCGTAGGGGGGGCGCGTGCGCATCGAGTTTCCGTTTTCCTGAGGTGACTTACGTGACGGTGGTTGTCAAAGCGTTTGAATTACCGCTTGCCGACGCTTACGTTTACGTTCGGCTTTCCGAACCTTCCCTTGCTCTGCGGCGGTGAGGCTGCAACTATAGCGTCGACTTTGACGTTGTTCATGGCACTGCCCTCACCGTTGTACAAGAAGAGAATAACGGAAGCAGAACTAACGCACGCTTTCGCAGCCTTGCGATTCGAGATTCGCTTGCCGGCGTTGCCGTTTACGTTCAACTTCGTGAGCGTCGATATCGCCGCTGCGAAAGAGAGTGCAGCATGAGGCGAGTGCGCGCCGAGCACGCCGCTGTGGTGAATAAAGAAACGCGAAAGGAGAAACCAAGCGGAGGCAATATCAAGGAGGATTTAGAAAATCGCAATTTTTCTTTAAGGCGCGAAAATGCACGCGACAGCGACAAGCGACGCGACGTAGATCGGCTTCGCGCGATCAGTCGCTTGCGCAGGCAAACCTCATTCACGCGACGGCTTCGGCGAGCGAATTCCACTGTTGCTGGCATGAGGCCGTCTACTCGCACCAAGAAAACCGCGTAGCGAGTGGTATGCAATTTAAAAATAAAATATATTAATGTGTAATGAAACGGAAAGTGTTTATTATTGCCTTGCAGCACTTTTTTATATGCACATGCGTAATAAACATTGCGTTATTTCTTGTTGCGCATACGTGACTCGGGCAGGGGTCACGTGCACCTATGTAGTCTTTGTCTTTTTCCGGTATTTCGCTATTGGCTGCTTGAGCCCAGCACTTCCGGGCGATGAGCGACGGTTTCCAAATCTGGAGAACCGAGCGATAGCGCGAAAACGAGCACGCGACACGTCGCGCGAACGCCCTGTTTCGTCGCTCATAGCGTCGCTCGTCGCTGTCGCGTGCATTTTCGCGCTTATGAGGTTTGGCCCTTAATCTTCTTTGAACAATACTCACGCCCCCTCCACCCACCTCCTCACGCTCACGCGAGTAAGAGGCGAGAGTTGGCGAATGTGCAGTATGGGCGCGGACACCGCGTAACGGACACTGCCACGAGCATAAGATGCTTCCGCATCTAAAGGAGGCCACAACACCGTAAAACACTGACATTAAACACCAACATTTAACCACCCATCAATCAAATCATATCACAAAAAAATACTAACGAGAACAAAATAAGAGGCCACAATAGGGTAAAAGGCCCTCATTTAGCCACTCATCAATCAAAGCATGTTACAGAAGAAAAGGTTACCGATAGAAAAAATTACACATCATCTTCCCTACGGGAAAC
This sequence comes from Rhipicephalus microplus, assembly GCF_013339725.1. Taxonomy (NCBI): domain Eukaryota; kingdom Metazoa; phylum Arthropoda; class Arachnida; order Ixodida; family Ixodidae; genus Rhipicephalus; species Rhipicephalus microplus. Next base: position 31,796 of record NW_023610097.1, read on the forward strand.
CATGATGGAATGCGAAAGCACCGTAGGGGGGGCGCGTGCGCATCGAGTTTCCGTTTTCCTGAGGTGACTTACGTGACGGTGGTTGTCAAAGCGTTTGAATTACCGCTTGCCGACGCTTACGTTTACGTTCGGCTTTCCGAACCTTCCCTTGCTCTGCGGCGGTGAGGCTGCAACTATAGCGTCGACTTTGACGTTGTTCATGGCACTGCCCTCACCGTTGTACAAGAAGAGAATAACGGAAGCAGAACTAACGCACGCTTTCGCAGCCTTGCGATTCGAGATTCGCTTGCCGGCGTTGCCGTTTACGTTCAACTTCGTGAGCGTCGATATCGCCGCTGCGAAAGAGAGTGCAGCATGAGCGAGTGCGCGCCGAGCACGCCGCTGTGGTGAATAAAGAAACGCGAAAGGAGAAACCAAGCGGAGGCAATATCAAGGAGGATTTAGAAAATCGCAATTTTTCTTTAAGGCGCGAAAATGCACGCGACAGCGACAAGCGACGCGACGTAGATCGGCTTCGCGCGATCAGTCGCTTGCGCAGGCAAACCTCATTCACGCGACGGCTTCGGCGAGCGAATTCCACTGTTGCTGGCATGAGGCCGTCTACTCGCACCAAGAAAACCGCGTAGCGAGTGGTATGCAATTTAAAAATAAAATATATTAATGTGTAATGAAACGGAAAGTGTTTATTATTGCCTTGCAGCACTTTTTTATATGCACATGCGTAATAAACATTGCGTTATTTCTTGTTGCGCATACGTGACTCGGGCAGGGTCACGTGCACCTATGTAGTCTTTGTCTTTTCCGGTATTTCGCTATTGGCTGCTTGAGCCCAGCACTTCCGGGCGATGAGCGACGGTTTCCAAATCTGGAGAACCGAGCGATAGCGCGAAAACGAGCACGCGACACGTCGCGCGAACGCCCTGTTTCGTCGCTCATAGCGTCGCTCGTCGCTGTCGCGTGCATTTTCGCGCTTATGAGGTTTGGCCCTTAATCTTCTTTGAACAATACTCACGCCCCCTCCACCCACCTCCTCACGCTCACGCGAGTAAGAGGCGAGAGTTGGCGAATGTGCAGTATGGGCGCGGACACCGCGTAACGGACACTGCCACGAGCATAAGATGCTTCCGCATCTAAAGGAGGCCACAACACCGTAAAAACACCAACGTTGAACCACCCATCTATCGAAGCGTATTACAGAACAAAATAAAAGGCTGTTAATCAGGACAAAATAGAATGCCATGACTCGCGATCAGATGACCACTGCTTCGTTACCTTATCGGCATTCATTTTATAGATCTACAGCAATTCTTAAACTGCGTAGCTGTTTAACCATGATGTCGGAGTAGCCATCGTTTGGAGTAAAGAATTTGGTCTAGAAAGGACAGCAAGAAGGAAACAGTTGGGAGTGTAGTGAATTACTACTTAACTGGGACAGAGAATTGCGCAAAAAACAAAAGGAAGAAAAAACTTTGTCGGCACATTCAGGCTACAGGGAGCTGTACACAAGCTAAACGCTGTCGCGAATCTCCAATCTTTCTCTGTGATAGGCTGCGATAGGGACAGCACAGCGCTCTTCTGCAGAAGAGTATACAAAGGAGTCTTGACTTTGCCAAACAAAACCATGAGAGTGGTTCCGAGTGCGGTGCCAGTGTCTCATGCTTCCCTTGTATGCCGATTCAAGTGTGTATGCCGGTGTATACTTTATGGGGACAAAACTCATCCGCATGAACTCCTGCACGAATTAGTCCTATTATGCACGTGCTTCCCATTGCTGCAAAAAGTGATAGCTGCGGGGCATAATAAGCGTTGCATACAATTTGCATTGTCTGTTCTGCTAGTCATTTGTGGGTGAAGTAAGTAGAAAGTTTCCGAGACGAATATAAGAAAACGCAAATACGCGACGAACGCACAAATGGAGTAGACGGAGTTTGACGTGCCCGTGAGAGTGACACGGCCTTCTCACACAGGCAAAAACACGCAGTGGCAATGTATCGAGAAAGAAAAAAAATGTGCTAGCCGCGTATTGTTTTAGAGATTTTCGTGTAGAAAATCAAGCTATGTCATCTTGCGTTTCTCCCGTATAAAAGACGGGGGCAATTTTTTTTCAATGGCGGTTGCGCTTGTGCAATGTGGTTATGAAGCTTTTGCTTTGTTACCCGGAAAAGTTGCCCGCATTTACGTTTGTCCGCACCCTCTCCACACCACCGTTTTCTTGCCTGTTTTCAATATGCAACGCTACGCACATTTCTCGTGATTTCCCAAACACTGGTGGTAATTTTTTTGTGTCGCTTGTTTAAGAAAGTGAGTTTCATCATTTTTCTTTCAAAACAAACATTTATACAAAAATTCTTCTGACACACAGGCCATGCCAGTAAGATTTTGAAGCCTTCTTTGCCATAAATTTCGCCGACAGCCGCACGTCCACTCAGTAAAACAACGGAGGTTTTTCGGAGTGGCGTTTACGTATTCAAGAATGTGGAGGTTGGTATGCAACTTCTTACTATGGGTACGTTCGCCGGTTCTTTTTTTTTTGGGGGGGGGGGGGGGACAGCGTTAAGCTCTCCCATAGTAGAGTACCTGGTACTCTAAATCGTTACCCACTTTTCTAACCCCCCCCCCCCCCGGTTCCAGAATGATTTCTTTGCGCCAAGGTACCAACAAGGTCTATTTAAATAGGTCGCGAAGGCTCTGGCGGAAAGCGGTTTAGAAGCCATTGCCAGCAACATCAGCTTGGTCTTGTAAATAGAGTAGGGGTGGTGGGCACGAGCACGACCCTGGGGCGCTGGCTCGTTCAGTTGTTCCTTTGATCTTCGGTGTAGCCAGACTGTCTGATCTGGGTATCCATCTTCATTTCTGACACACCATTCTGGTGCCGAAACCCGGGAAGTGAGGCTTCACCAAAAGAAGCCATGTTTTCGCTGCGGCAAACGCAAATATTTCGCCAATGATTCCCGCACCGCCAGAACCCTGCAATGTTGCCAATGCACGGGACAACATCTGACATCTCTGTACGACATTAACAATGGCGTGCCAACAACACGTCGGTGCGACAAGATTCCACACCAGCGTCCACAACCGCTCCTTCTCGGGTGACGTCCGTCTCAACTATCGGCGCTACTTTGACGCCATACTGCTGCAGACTGGCAAAGCATGGGCTATTGCAGCCGCCGAAAACAGTTCTGGTTCAGCTCCTGCTCAACACAGGAAGCCAGCGTTCGTTCATTCGGCAGGACGTGTCTCGAGATTTGAAATTTCCTGTTCGGGACGCTGAGCGCCTCACCTTGTTTACCTTCGGGCAAATGAAACGGCCCGCGACTTTCACCTGTGAACGCGTTGCGTTGACGTTGCGGAGCAAACACGGCAGCAACGAGAACACAATAGAAGCTCTGGCAATACCAGAAATCAGCCCGGTGACAAGTCCGCCAGCTGACGGTGAAATCGTAACCATGATGACACGGAAAGAGATACTCCCCGCCGGTGCACGTCCAGACGCGATGACGTTCCGCGAGGACGACGTAAGTGTACTAATAGGATCGGACCTCTCCTGGTTCGTTGCAACCAGATCTATATCAAGCCTGACCCCTCAGATAACTGCGGTGAAACTCTTCTCAGATGGACCATTCAGGGTTCTCTACGCAACCAAACCCAAGGATCAGGCACGCGTGCAACCTCCCTCTTTATTGCTATCAAAGACGCCTATGAATGCGATGCCGCCTTGGAGGCTGGAATCACTAACTTCTAGCTACTCGACTCTCTCGGCATTCAAGATGTTTCTGACGGCAGCCAAGGCAACAGCATGACCCTCGAACTATTCGAAAGGGGCATTTCCAAAATAGAATAATGCTACAAAGTTCCTCTCCTTATTCAGGAGATCGGTTTATACAATGCACAGAGCAATTAAATTCTCGCCAGACAGCGGTTCCTGACGCAGCTACGCCGCTTTCGACAGCAGCCAGATCTTTTGGCTCTTTATGACGACACCATCAAATCATACTTCAACGACTACCATGCGTAGCGAGTCCCGGACGAAGATCTCGCACCCAAGCCCAACACGTACTACAATGCCGAATCATGGAGTATTCGTCAAAATGCCATCACCACCAAGCTGTGGGTCGTCTTCGACGCGTCATTTCACGCTCCTATCAACCATCCCTGAACAGCGTGCTCATGAAGGGGCCTAAGATGGACACCGACTTACTTAAGCTGCTACTCAGCTTCAGAATGCATCCAATTCTCATGATGTCGGACATCAAGAAAGACCTACCTTCAGTTTAGCATTCGCCCAGACGACAGGGATCCACTGCCCTTCCCATGGGTCGATCATCTTCCGACAGAACATGACCCGTTCTCACCAATCGTTCACTGGCGAATGAACCGCGTGTCATTCGGCGCCAAATCTAGTCCTTTTCTGCTCGCAGCGACGTTGCATCCCCATTTCCGACGCTCCGAAAATCTATTCCCCGAAACAGTGGAGTGGGGTGGACAACCTGCAGACGGCCCAACAAATTTACTAGGAAGCAAAGACCATCCTAGCAGACGCCAGTATGTAGATTCGTAAGTGGGCATCAAACACATCCTGCTAAGAGAACATTTCCGAACAGTTTAGAACCAGCTGTCCTAATGTACATCTGAGTTTGTGAGCTCGTCGACAGAGCGCGACGTTTGGAATTGTGCTTAGAAAAAAAATGAGGGTTTAGAGCATGGTGAACTCTACGATGGAAGAGTTGCGCTTCAAATATGTGTTCATAAAAATTTTTTTGATAATTTAGAGTAAGATCAACTCTACTGTGGGAAAGCATAAAGCCGTCCCGTGGGCCTCATGACACTTGACGCGACCTTGAGTGCTTCAGGGCGATGTGTTTACAAAAATTGTAACGAGTGAGAGTACTCGGTACTCTACAATAGGAGAACATAAAGCCGCAATAACCGAAAAAAAAAGAAGAAACTTTTTTTACAAAACAGCAGTGTTGCAAAGGTGCCCTGGAACATACACATATATGCCCTGAGTCATGAACTGGTCACATGCGTATTTGTATGCGCGGTTTTTTAACAAAACTGGCCCTCTCTTGACCGTAGGTTTGCTGGCGATGAGCCGTTTCTGATATGAAAATATGACCTACACTGCCACATTTTGTTGTCGCAATTCACTCTTGTATTTCAGTGTCTCACGCATGAGCGTCATCGTTACACCCGTCAAGGAGGAAGAAAAAAATTACGAGGAGCCATTGTGCAATGTGACAGGCAGAGAGGAAGAATTCGCTTGCCCCCCATTTTTCCTATCAGAAAAGGGCTTCTAACTTCTTTAGTTTTTCTATTTTTGTTTATATTGAGTTTAAGGAATATCCGGCGTCTCTGGCACCTCGAGACCGTTTAGGACGTTAAACGCACTCAGCGAATCTTTTGTGTTCATGATATTATTGTACGCCTCTTCTTGTGTGGTGGCAAGCTTCCCGATTGATTGATTGACTAGGTTTGATTGATTGATTGATTGATTGATTGATTGATTGATTGATTGATTGATTGATTGATTGATTGATTGATTGATTGATTGATTGATTGATTGATTGATTGATTGAACTCGCAGTCTTCGAAAGCGAAACGCCACAGCGGTGACCACCTAGAGCGCTGGATCGGCCGGCGCCCCCTAGAGCACCAAGAACAGTCCGAGGGCTCTTACTACGATGGCGATGTCTACGACGACGGTGACGTCGACGACATGCAAGCGGGGAAAGGCTACACGGACCGGAGGCGCCAGTCGAAAGCTGGCGGACGACCACGGCGAACGTACCGCGTTTGCGGTCTCTACGTCCACATTGACCACCTGCTGTACCGCCAGTTCGCCAAGATCGACAACGACGCTGTGCGCACGCGCGAGCGCCTTTCGACCCTCATCGCCGGTCTCACGGCAAGAGCTTCTGACATCTTCCGGCACACCGACTTCAGCGGTGTCGAGGACGTCAGGTTCAGCGTGCACAAGATCAAGGCGAGTGAAAGGGACGATGCCTCAGAGAAAAGAACTTTTTTTTTTCTCAAATTAGTGAAACCGTTGTGCACAGTACTATAACCATCACGCTTGACTCGCTTAGTAAGCGAGAGAACGCGCAAAAAGGAAATGCAGGTGATGACGCCCCCTTCAAGTTCCCGCACCAAATGTTCCGACGTCATAGATTTTGACAGCATTTCCTAGGTCCTACGTAATTTCTAAGGGGTAAAACTGAACGCATGCTGACCTTTTGGTGACTCATAGACAAAGCATACTAAGTTTCAGGAAGTTTTGTCGAACCAGTGTTTCCATAATACAATAAATACTCTTTGAACTACACAACACAGCGTTCAGCGATATCGGCGCGAAATTTCAATATATTTCAACCTTTATTTCCTTCTGTAATAATAAACCAGTGACGGTGAAAGTAGCGACTTTAGAGGTCTTAGAGTACAATTTCACAAGCGGAATCACTGCTTCAGTCAAGTTTCTCTTTAAAGCACGTTGCTCCAAAGCTGTGGTCAAACTGCTGTTATGCGCGAGTTTGCCCATTAGATTGCCACCAGAAGAGGCTGAGGAAGACATTTCAATAAAGACTAATTGTAAAAGCACTCGTGTGCTTACAATTAAATGCAGGTGAGATCGGGGGTTGTCAAAAAGCAGTTAGAATCCGTTCTCCTCGGTGATCCTGACTGCGCGGCTTCAGGTCTTTGAACTCCATGAACCAATGAAGTGACTTCGCCCCGCCGCCGTGGCCTATTGGCTAAGGTACTTGGCTGATGACCCGCAGGTCGTGGGATCGAGTCGCAACTGCAGCGACTGCATTTTCGGTGGCGGCGAAAATGCTGTGGGCGCGTGTGCTCAGATTTGGGTGCACGTTAAAGAACCCCAGGTGGTCGAAATTTCCGGAGCCTTCCACTACAGCGTCCCTCATAATCATATGGTGGTTTTGGGACGTTAAACCCCACATATCATAATTTGTGTGCCTGCTCGCTATTCTTCGCCTTTTCGGGAATACCAGACTTTTCACTGGGCTATGCGAGACAGTCGCACGTAATGATTCTCGTGCAGGGTGCACGTTACTTTGCAAGTCCCGCGTACTCGAACATGTTTCTTGTGCTTCCCGATGACTTACGCAGCATGATAACGGAAGAAGCTCAGTGACGGGCAAGGTATCATCCCCTATTTATAATGTTAACGCATCCGAATGCCACGCTGCAGCGTGGGAGCATCGGTGTCTCCCGAGAATTTGTATAGTTTATTGTAGGTGAGATCTTAGAACGCGGTACAGGAAGCACTCGATGCTGTCAAGCCGCTACTCTCCTTAAGTGAATGACTTTTAAGGGGAAAAGAAGGAGGGGGGGGGGGCGTTATCTATGCCAACTTGGGAAACATTCTCAACAATGCTACTTAGCAGAAAGGAGGAAGTCTTACAGGATAGAGCGCAGCTGTATGGTGCTTATTTCCACGGCACCACTATTAAAAGAGATGGTGGTTTCGTGCACACCGTCATAGCGCTGGGACAAGAATATATAATCCAATCTCGAACTCAAGATAAACAAGGGGTAGTCTGCGCTTTATCAAGTCTCCTTTCTTCCTGGTCACGCACCAAGGCTAGATTGTTTCCACGTCCAGCAGGAATGCCATCCAGCGAGACATGACCGTGCAAACTACTGACATCGTCAATATTTAGCACAAAGCGCAGCAACATATTAGCCTTAAAACAGGACGTTTTTGCGCAGATCAACGATACGACCAGTTGCCCCAGCAGAAAGAACCCATTCTGCCTGGACAAAATGGACCCATCCTTATTCCTGCTGACGGCGGCCAAGTCCGCCAACTACGACGAGTACTGCCTAGCATATACGTGGACATACCGCGACTTCGATTCGGGCGTTCTCGGCCTCGCCTACGTGGGAAATTCGACAAGTGAGTGATGCCTTCCATCGAAGTAAACGCTGCTTTGCGACGATATTAGTGAGTTCCCCTTTGTTTCTTTCGTTGTTGAAGTGCGACTGCAGCTTGAGAACGCAAATCCTAGGGTCTAAAAAAGCAATAATGTACCTCCCTGCATGAAAACGTGATGAGCGTCTCCTTCTCTGCATGAGTGCATGGATGGATTGTGGCAGGCAACAAGGGGGATGGGTGCGGGTGTCTGTTTTCTGCGTGCCACTAGAGGCCAATGTCCACTAACTTGGGCAAGCCAGTGCGAGCAACACAGCTCCCTCTGGTCAGTGAACGGCGCCTATTGAGTGAATTGCGAAACCAAGTGTGTGAGTGCCCGATGCTATGATAGACAAGATCGAAAGCATGCCACGTCTCGCCGCGCAGCGCACTCTCTGGGCGTCTGCGACAAGAACAGACTGTTACCGGAGGATCCGACGCAGCCCCAGCTGGGCCTGACGCGCCTAAGCCTGAACACCGGCATGATCACGTTTCTAAACTACAACGCCTATGTGGCCCAGGCGGTCAGCGAGATCACGTTCTCTCACGAGATAGGTCACAACTTCGGATCGCCCGTGAGTACATTCGCGTGACTCGATCGCTCAAGCCAAGAGGTCATGCCATGGCTGAGCTTCTGCGTGTCGCAATCGCTAACGTAATTTTCCAAGCTTTACTCAATATGTCCACCGCTAGGTAAAACCACCTGCATAGCAAGACCCGTGAATGACTTCACAATGACTCCCACAATAATAAACGTTTATGACCAGCAGTAATTCCTTAAGAAGCCTTATTCTTCAGTCTGCTCATTTCCTCTAAAAAATGTAAGCGATGCTGTCTTCATGTAGTTCTGAAATGTTCCACAAGCACCATACGAGGGTATGGTGTCATACGATGGTATGGAGGAATTGTAAAATTCGCTCGACAGCCGTCACCGCAGACGGCTCAAAGACCCGTGTGCTCAGATTTTGGTGCACGTTAAAGAACCCCAGATGGTCGAAATTTCCAGAGCCCTCCACTACGGCATCTCTCATAATCATATGGTGGCTTTGGGACGTTAAACCCCAAGTATCAAATCAATCATCCGTTCGATTTTTCTCTGAACACTGAGACAGAGACCGTGCGTTGTGACCCTATAAAAACATCGTGCTATAGCACTAGCGCATACTGTATGTTATTTGTTTAAATGTTTCATAGGCCAGAAGTTGTTTTGAGATCGAACATACGTTGTAAACGCCCTGCATCAAAAGGGAGGTGGCCATGTATGTCTGCGTAAAACGCATAAACCACTTTACAAAAGTTTTTTTTTCTTTTTTGACGCTGAGTGTCATTGCGTAAGAGAAGGTGATCGGGTGTTCCTTCGCATTGTGCGCAGCACGACACGCCGGATGGAAGCCCTTGCGCTCCGGGAAATAAAAAGAACGGCAACTATATCATGTACTTCATGGCGAGTTCCGGCCTCGAGCCCAACAACCGCTTGTTTTCCACCTGCAGCAGGGGCAACATATCCGAAGTCATCAAGCCTATGGTCGAGGGCAAGTCGCCGCGCGAGAATTGCTTTCAAGGCAAGCTTGTGTCACTCAACGTCTTCAAACGTCTCAAACAAGCTTCCTCCTAAGGGCCCATTTTAGGAGCAGCGATTTTTTCCTCCTATTATAGAAACTTACAATATCGAACGCAGAGCGCGGAACTCCTACACTGGTAAGTCACTCGGGTAGTGAGAAAACACGGAAAAAAAAGCGCATGTGGCGACGCTGCACTGATTTTCTCGCACCAACTCAGCATGACGTCATAGTTTCACGCCGTCTGCTGCAGCGATTGCGTAATAGTTTGAGGCTTAATACGACCTCAATTATCATCTCGGACACACGGTGTTTTACTTGATAAGTTTCAGAAACTTTTAATACACCAATGTGGACAAAATTCGCAGAATGAGCTGTACCTATACATTGCTTTCGTGGCGCAAGGCTAAAGGCATACTAGAGCTTATCGGTTCCTTGCTGATTCTTGCCATTCGGCACTGGTCCTGCCCTTTCGTGTTCATCTGAAAGAGACGCCTGAAGCTTGTGTTCTGGCCTGCCCAGTTTTGGTAGGCTGATGTCTGTCAAGTACCGGCAGAAAAGCCACGTATACATGCGAAATGTAAATATTCGCGTTGCAATCTCATTGCGCTTTTTTTTGTTCCGTTGTAACGTACATATGTATACATCTCTTTTTAGGACATATTTCTGCGGGCGTACATGTTCTGTTGAAATGTTATTGATGTCTACCGTCTGTCATATAAATTTCTTTAAACACCGTGATTATTCCAAGCTGTATGAAGTGGTTCTAAGTGATGCTAAGTTATAGACCTTTAAAGAGGATAGTCTTTCTTGGCGACCTTCGAAAGAAAAATTTTGGTCTGTCTGTCTGTCTGTCTGTACATTCGTCTGTTTGTACGCCATTACCGATACCTCAAACGGCACATAACGACCGACCCCATCCGCAGCACCCACCAATATTGCTCAAGGTTCGGCGTTCATACTTGTGCGATGGTTAAGTAAAATGTAATAATTGCGCATATCTGAGGTACCATAACAACACGTTGAAGTTTTGTATGTGTGGCTTTATACTAGAGAAGGCACACACAAGTAATTCTAAGGATCGTAGTGTACATCACGCTGCGCTGACAGTGCAACGCGACGCTCGAAAAGGTAAGTGCTTCCAACGCTTTGCTGAGACGACATGGTGGTCGCGCCTGCCCGTCGCTTTGCGTTCTACACCTTATCAACTCCGAGACAAGCGCGCATCTTTCTCCGCGGGCGCGCACGCCTTCCTCCGTTTTCGAACTGCCAGATGGCACTCGTATCTAACGTGCCTCGATGCGCTCGTTCGCCTCCGCTACACGCTCGAGGCACTAACGCAGCGCCTCCAGAATACCATTCAACAATTTTCTTGCACAGAACATCAGATAAATGTTTTGTTCGCTCTCTCCAGACGCGAGACTATCGTCTTTTGACGACATATGCAGTGTAACATGCCGATTCGGGGCCAATTTTTTATATGTTTGGAAACCGTGTTACACGCACCGTCGACACAGGGACGTACTTGTAGTGATGCTGTGATGTCGCTACAAGCACCTCAGTATGTCGACAGCACCTACCGCTGTTTACAAACGTGGAATAAGTGACATCAAATCCCTGTTCACTCAAGCATAAACATATGTTGCCGTTGCCGTTTTGACCATACTAAGCTGCGGTCTACTTCAAGCGGTAGCAATCCAGCAATCTCGCATAGCAGTGCGCCGTGATTCCCGATAAGCGACGTCCTGATGGGCAGCGCGAGCGGCCTTCGGTCTCCCCATGTCGGTGTCTCCGCATTCGAAAGATTAGCGGCCGGCTTAAACAGTTTCACTGAAAAAAATTGTGCTGTCACACCGGCGTTCATGCGCTGAAATTTCAGCACGATATTCAAACATCATACTGAGCTGCTCAACAATGTAACTACACAGCTTTACGTCACTAGAACCTGAAAGCTAAACAATTGCATAGCGGTATATACATGTACCGAATAGGCCTAGCAATACGGCACGCCTTTTCATATTTGCCCCGAACGTCGCAACGCACTCACAAAAGTGTTTTTCTGGCTGCCAGTCCCATTCAATGCACCTATGATGCTGCGCATAGAGAAATTGACCATGCTAATCATCGCCGATCTGTGCAGAGGAGAGCGGGCCAGTCTGCGGCAACGGAATCGTCGAGGGTGTTGAGGAATGCGACTGCGGCTACAGCGAAGCCGAGTGCCATGATCCATGCTGCTACGCGCGCCGTAACAGCGTCAACGCCAAGGGGTGCACGCTTAGGCCCGGCAAACAGTGCAGGTGAGAGGTACAACTTCGGGATGGACCACTCCGAATTGTGGTACACATTTGGCGTCCGAAGCTTTCCAGACTTTACGGGTCTACCGCGCTAGCGTGCAAAACTCGGCGGATGGCGGAAAGAGGGACGTGATACGCGTTCAGCGTAACTCTAGGAATTGATTAGCACAAGAGAAAGAGTTTCTATAGTTATGTGTTTTTCATATCGCGTTCGTTCCGCGGCACTCTGACGTGTTCGCGGTCTCAATTAAAAAAAACGTGAATATCGCTACTGTTGGGCTTTCGAAAGTTCGGCCTCTAATAGCAACCGCACGAGCGATGAAGCATAGGCTGTCAGTATAATTGTCAGAGAGGGTCCTTTATGTGTTACGAGCAACTAATGGAACCAACAACAGGCGGTACAATTTTTTTTTTTTGGAGGGAGGAGGGGGGGGGGTTTATGTTCATTGTAGCGATTTTCTTATAAGTTAAAAGATATTACAGAGTAAGAAAAATTACCCTTTTTATCTGTAGAGTCCGAACCCACAAGCTTCGAATTACGCGTTCAGTTGGTCGGCCACCACCGCCTCTTGCAAAGATGACAAGCCATGTGACTCCTGAAAAAAAAAAGAAGAAAAGAATATTCCCACTCGCCGCCTGGAGTTTGAATGGCGCTGGTTCACACTCCCAAGTATTAAAGGGACACTGAAGTCAAATAACAATTTACGTCAGAGTGAAACCTCAATGTATGACAACATATAAAACGACAATAATATCAACAACAGTGCCCTACTTACCGAGAAATTAAAGTAAAATTCGCAAGAACACAAGCGCCGCAGTAGGACATTTTCAAAATTACCTTGATGGCATCAGGACGGACTGCCAACAATTATACACTAGTAATCGATCTAACTGCACTAAATAAAGAACCTTCCATAAATCAAGAGACGTGATAAACTGCTGCTTGTTTGTTTCTGTTTGATTCATGAAAAGAATAACCACCGGACTTTACTATGGGGAATGGCGCGAGTGGTTCGGAGATTCAATTTTCACGTGGTTACACAGGACTGGTAATGCCATCTAGCGGGGTGCAGTTGAAACAAAAACGTCTGCGATCTCGAAGCAATTGGCGAGGAACTGATCAATGGCGTTGTTGCTGCTGTGGCTCCCGCTGCTTTCGGTCTGCTGCTACTAGCGCAGTAAAGCCGGGCAACGTTGTGCACGGCAACGGTAACGTGAGTCGGTCCGGTCGGTTCGTTTCTTGAGGCGGGTAATTTGAAGTGCGCTAATCTGGTGCGGACTACCAAAAGGGGATTTTATTTCAAAATAGTCCCTCCCTTGGCACAAAAGTAACACTACGAGGTTTCTGGACCGCTATTTCAACAATCAACGTCGACTTAATAATTGTATTAGTGTCCTTTTAAGCAGACATGAATACTACGAGGGTAGGACCTTCATTGTAGCACAAAATAGAGCATTGGACGGGTAATTCGAAATTTATGTGGTCTATCGCACCGAGAAGGGTAAATTTTCGTCGACCATTGTTTTTTCAACTTAAGCGAGCGCCATGAGCATCTTTACAATACTGATAAGAAACCTAAAACAGTGATCCTGTACTTTCTTCGGCTTCATCATTTGTATGCAAATTAGTTATTTAGGAATGGTAGGTTAACTTGCAAATGGAAAGAGCCATCTTATTTTGTAACTTAAGCTCATAACTGCAGCTCATCTTCTTTGTATTTTTGTTTGCCCACGTGTTCTTCTTTGTAGCCCTACTACTGGGCCCTGTTGCGACAAGGATTGCAAGCTGGTACCGACGACGACGATGTGCGCACCCGAGACGGAGTGCCGCGAGAAGGCCATGTGCACGTATCCTTTTTGTGAACTTGCGCCGATTAAGTTCACTGAAGTGATACTTCAATTTAACTTACCGAATGTGGTGTAACACCCACCCTGACAATTCAGCTGTTCGAGTAGTGCACTTCTAAGCTTGAGGCTGCAATTCGACCTATCGCGGAGGCCACATTTTCTATGCTGGTCGTATGCAAAAGCCAGTGTGGGCGTGGTCAATTTTCATTAAAGGGAACTCGCGAGCCTGTTGTCTGCGTGCTTTGGAGTTTGCTTACGACGCGTTCAAATGGGAGCGAGAGCACCTAGAACCTTTTTTTTTGCGTCATTTAGTGGCGAGAAAAGCCCCCACTTGATCCCCTTTGGTGATATACAACCCGGTGGCAAGATTACGACCCCTTTCACAGCAATTTTGCAAGCCCGGCCACTTGCGATATCATCATCGTTGGCGGGGTA
>NW_023610098.1:0-15387 GCF_013339725.1 Rhipicephalus microplus
AAAAACCTAATTTTCGCATCGGTGAAGTCCCATACCGGAGTCCGACGAGACGTTTTCAACGCTTATTGCGAAGTGGTAACCGTCACCGATGCAGATATTAGTGCTCCCGAGGACAGGTATCGCCGGTGTGACTCGCGAAAGACGGTGCAGGCGTCAGACTTGTTCACCGAAGATAGGTCCGAAGGGAGTTTCCCCAAAGGGCACAAGTTACGAGTAATAATGAAGGATCGAAAATGGGGTGGGAGGAACCTGAAGCCGGAACGCTTGGCTCTTGTCGACGCATACAGATCACTGAACAACACCATTGACGAGGCGAGAGGAACCATATTTTCTTTGCTCACAATCGGTGCGGACTTGTACACTCCTCCGGTGCGAGCAAGCGTTTCTCTTATCCCTGACGTATTCGTCGGTGCCCAGTATTCACCGGCACCGCTTTGTTTCTTCACTGCAATGGAAACTGTCTACGAAACCACCTTCATTGATTCCTGGCGTTCTCTCATTTTGTCAACTACAGCTATCTTCCTTCACTATGGCCTCTTGGCTCTGTACATGACTGTCCGCTGCCGTCTCTTCTACCGGAGACAAATACGGCAACACGGATCTCGCGTGTTCATGTTCTTTGTGTCCACCTTCCTGGGAAGGTCTCCGGCCTCGTCGATAGCGAACGCTCCAACATTCCGAGGCTTGGCCGTCGCAGTCTGGGCTTTGGGCATGATGGTTCTGGGCAATTACGTTCAGTCAAGCATCACCGCTATTCAGTCAGCCCCGCGGGCTGTCAAGGTTGTGGAATCCTACCCAGAACTCTTTCGTGCAGTCAACAATCGTGCTTTGACTCTTTGCTTTGAAAGGAACTGGTTTGATACGCTCTTGTTTTCTTTCACTCCCCAAACTACACCCCTGCAAGGAGTTTTTGTGACGGCAGGAATGAATGACATTTTCGGTGCCACTTCGACTCTATCTGACTTCGACTGCTACCGCAGAACCCAGGCCCGAACTCACATTGCCCTTTCTGTTTGCTCTGACGACGAAGTAGCAGCAGCCTCGCAGTGGAAGCTCGTCACTGGGGACCATTTCTTCACTCTGATTCAAGTATCTGCAATACACACCCTGAATCCACTCAGGTAAGACGCCTTACTTGTTGTGCAATGCGATCTTTCACAGTGATGCTGGAAAGCGCATGGACATAACCGCTGAACACAGAACGCACACTATGAGAAAGAGAAAGCAATTTAGAATTCGGTGAGTTGGTATTGCCATTAATTTTACATGTGGAGCAGGGTTTGCTGGGGGCTATGACAGTACCTTGGCGACCGTCCACGGCCCCATTGCGCATGAGCCCAACTCTCGCGCTCACGCGAGGAGGTGTGGTAGAGGAGGTGGCAGAGCGCTGCCTCCGCCTCGTTTCTTCTCTCCCATTTATCCCTCCGCCACAGCTGCGCGCTCACATATAATACACAGTTATAGTATACCGGGCTTACCGGGATAGCGGGCGTACCGTGATACCGGAATCGAAGTGCGCATGCGCAGATACGCACGTCACCCGTGCTGCTTACCGTACGTGCGGTATTTTTCAGATTTAAGGTAGCGTAGGTGAACGTAGTGTACGTAAACATGGCGGCGCTCTCGGACGCCATCTTTGAAGTGATTTTGGCGTAGTTGAAAGATTCCCCTTGTTCGCAGCAAACGACTGTTTAAAGTGGTTTCGCTTACCTTCAGTTAGCTTCGATGACCGAGTATTACGGATAAGTTGGGTGGTGAAAACATTTAATAATCAATAAATGGTTACAGAGAGGTGATTGGGTTGGGGCCTTATTGGCCACCTACCCTCACAGCACTAGGTGGAACCCCTATTTCGGGGCTCCATTGGCAAGCAACGCCGCCCGCGCCCGTTGAACCAGAGCCTCTTGGGCCTTCAGGTCTTGACAGCCGAGCAGGGCCGCCTCCCAGTCCTCTCTCGTGGGATTGGGGTTGGGGGGGATAGATGGATTAGACTGGCACGCCCAGACGATGTGAAAGGTGTCAGCCACCTCACCACAGAACTGGCACGTGCCATCAAAGGATGAATTGAAATGTTTTAGCACCGCCGGGCACAATACAGTATTGGTAAACAGTTTTAAAAGGAGGCGCTCGTCAGCGCGATGCAGTCCCTTACAAGGGTCTGGATAGCGCCGGTGCTCCTCCTTGTAGTAATTGGTAATATCTTTGAATGAAAGGGCCGAATTGTTTGATTGCGAGTAGGCTTCCAAAGACAGGGAGATAGCCCGGGAAGAGAGTGCGCGGGCGGCCTGATCGGCCTGTTCGTTACCCCTGAGTCCTTGGTGACCGGGTGCCCAAACCAGATTTCGCGGAGTTGGATTAACGTATCGGCAGCTAGGTTCCAGTATGCGCTGAGCAAGCGGTGAAGCCCACCCTAGCTGATAGTTCCGACAGGCCCCTCGTGAGTCGGTGATGATATGTTTACAAGAGGGATAGGTGAGAGCCAGAGCGATGGCAATCTCCTCCGCGTGTGTTGCGCTGTAGGCTTTGAAAGTGAGCCCGTTTACGGTGTTTGCGTTGTGTATGACTGCGGCAGTATACCACCCCCCATGGTGCGGGCCGGCAACGTCCACGTAGCACACGTGTTCCTCTTGACCAAAGTGTCGCTGCAACGCTTCCGCGCGCGCCTGGCGGCGACCACTGTGGTTTTCTTTGGACATGTTGCGTGGAAGGGGTCGGACCCGGAGGGCGCGTCTCCAAGGTTCTGGCACTCTCACCCTTTCCTCAATATAGTAATCGTGTTTGATGTGTATTCGGTCCAAGAGGCGGCGACCGGAATGGGTCTGTGCAAGGCGCGTGTATTGGTTAACGAGGTGGGCTTCTCGAAGTTCCCGGTAGGTATTCACCACGCCTAGGGCCAGAAGTCTCTGGTTGCACGTGGTGATAGGGAGGTCGAGAGCCCGCTTGATAACTTTACGGTGGATGACCTTGAGTTGATCATCCTCGTGTTTGCGCAGGTGCAAGTAGGGAGTCGAGTAGAGTATTCTACTCGTTACGAAAGCATGGGCAAGCCGCATTGCATCCCTGCTTCGTAATCCGCCCCGCTTGTTGGAGACCCGGCGGACCATACGGCCCACCTGGTCTCCCACCATGCGAAGTTTGGCTATTGTGGTGTCGGCCTTGCGTTGGTGGTGTATGAAGAGGCCAAGGACGCGGATCTCCTTGGCCTCACGGATCGGTCCCGAGGGAAGACTGATATGGAGATGAGTTGTGTCCTGAGGGGAAGGACGTACGTGCACAAATTCTGACTTAGCCGGGGCACACTGGAGTCCGCAGTAGGTTGCGTAGTCGTCGACTACAGTCGCTGCTGCTTGCAGGCATGACTCCATGTGACCCAGGTTACCTTGCGCGGCCCAGATCGTGATATCATCCGCGTAAAGAGCGTGATGTATCCCTGGTAAAGAAGCCAATTTGGGGGGAAGATGAAGCATGGCTATATAAAATAGGAGGGGAGAGAGGACCGCGCCTTGAGGAGTTCCCCTCGAGCCGATGACGTAAGGCCCATGTTCCTCATCTTGTATGCGTATGTAGGCTTGACGGTCTGTAAGAAACTGTCTAACATAATTGAATGTTTTATAACCACAGTTGGTCTGACTGAGGTGGTCAAGGATTACCTCATGCTTCACGTTGTCGAATGCCCCTTTAAGATCCAAGGCCAGGACTACCTTGTCATTGTGGGGGCATTCAACAGGATCTAATATGTCATGGTGGAGCTGTAGAAGTATATCCTGGGCTGACTTCTGAGGGCGGAATCCAAACATGGTGTCCGCAAAAGTGTGCTGTGTTTCTAGAAACTCGGAGAGTCTGTCGCGCACCATCGTTTCCATCAGCTTGCCGACACAAGACGTGAGGGAGATGGGGCGAAGGTTCTCCACGTCAATAGGTTTACCTGCCTTCGGGATGAAGGTCATGAGAGCTGATTTCCATTCAAGAGGGAGAGGAGTTTCTCCGTCCCAAATGCTATTGATGTATGGTCCCCACTTTTCCTACGTCATACATTTCGTAGCTTTCAAGCTAAAAAAAACTACAGCATATTCACTTTGGTGAGACTGATTGAGTGGGGCGAAGGCTACCGGAAGGAATCATCGCTAAACCGTGACACTTTTCCGTGTGATTCGCCCCTTAATTAAAAGTTAAACACTCCGCACGCGCGCCAACAGCGAACGGGTTTTTTTACACCGCGCCCCCTAGTGTACGATTGCCTTCTACCAATTACACGCGCCATATGTGACATCATTCCTCGCATCTTTCATCATCAACTACAAGTACCGCCATCTAGTTTTATAACATCTCGCAACTTTTCATCAACTACAAGTACCGCCATCTAGTAAACGCTCCAAGAACTAAACTAGAGGTGGCTACCTACTACAACTACATACATCGGGGACGACCGACCCACACCTTAAGGAGCTTCGCCCCTAAAAAGTAACATCGTCTTTGACCAGCACCGCAAAAACGCGCCTACAGCGCTTGAGCGTACATACTTCCTACATTTGGCAGAACACGTTAATTCCTTCCCAACAGGTCAGCGCATACTTGAAAGGCCTTCCGAGCACAAATTTTCTCGCTGTGCAGCTCTGCTCCGCGACGAACAAACGTCCCGCAATTCCCTCGCTTTCAAGGGCCAAGTCTGTATCAAAAACTGTAGGGATGCGGTAAGAATTTCACTTCCATAGCTGGCGTTTCGGCAGCGTCGCCTGCGATGGCGTGTCATGTCCCGCACAGTCGTGCACTGCTTCGAATTTCCGCGTATATTCGCGATTGTGGTTGCCGACGGAGAATATATCAGGATTATAAGAAAGATATTGAGAAAGAGAGGGGGGGAGTATCTATATCTTTAAAAATACGCACACCTGATTACTGCGGCGGATCCCTCCTAAATAAGGCTACCCCCTACCTGTTGAGGATCACCCGGCATGAAAGTTTCGAGTCGCACATCTCACGACTAGCGTTGTGAGCCTGTCTTCAAGTCGTCAAACGGCGTCTGCCGGACTCTGTGTGCACTGGTAGGAGGACATGGGTTCGAATGACGATATTCCGCGAGGCCGTCGTTGGAGCTCACAACCCGTGCTTCTTCACGAGATGCCATCGGCCTACGTTCGGAAGCAGAATGCGTGAAGGTATAGGTGTCTAAAGCACCACAATCTCAGGATAGAAATCTTATCTTCACATGAGAAATTCATTCCCGTAAGGACCACACGACTGCTACGTTGTGTCGGTTGGATCCAATGACTAGAGACATTGTTAGTGACATTATTCATTGGCTTTCGGACATTTCTTCATACGTTGTGATTGTGTTTGATGTGAGAGTGTGTGTTTTTACATGTGTCTGCTCGTGTGTTTTATTTTACATGTACTTCTCTTCATTTCTCGTTTCTTAGATGTATGCTCAACAGTCACTCAAGAGCTAAAAGGTAGCTGGTGCCTTACTTGTGCGCCAACATTAAAAAAATATATCTTCGGCTTCGTTTGAAGGTTATTTTTAACACGTTATTATGTCATCTCTGCAGATGGCTTGACAACAAGCTACACTGCACACTTCATTGCAGATACCAGCACAGACGCCTCCTCCTTGCCATTGCGGAAGCTGGACTTTCCAAGCCTCACAGAAAACTCGTGGAGCCCGATAGCATGGTTGAAGAAAACACGTCCGAGCAAATGCAATTTCATTTACTCGCTTACATGTCTGGCGGCGCTGCGAGTTGTGCGGTTCTAGCTTTAGAAGTTGTCGCCCAAACAAGGTTTTTCAAGCATTTACGCGCACGGTTCGGACGCTCCCGTTGAAGAGAGTGCGATAAGCTTCGTGGGTCGTTTCCGGATGAAAGATTTTGCGTAACGCGACGAATGACAAAAAATACAGATGATGTCTGCCGCGGACGTTAGACTGTGGAGCTTCTGGGATTGCGCAAGTTCTGTGTATTCCAGGTTCACCTTGATTTAAAGTGCTTATTCTGCATTGTTGCTTGCAGCAACTGCAGGTCTGTGTACGCCCTTCGACTTGTGATTGTACGAGACGGCGCTCATGTGCTTGTTGCACGTTATTAGTTGTACCAACCGAAGGCCTATGGACATCATTGAACTTGTGCTTACACGTGACGACGCTAAGGTGGTGGTTGCCCATCGTTACTTGCACCAAACAGAGGCCTATTTGCACCATTATACTTGCGATTGCACGTGACGGCGCTAATGTGTTTGTGGTACATATTTACTTGCGCAAACTAGAGGCAACGTACGCCGTTAAACTCGTGATTACACGAGACCGCGCTAATGTGTTTGTTGCACATTTTTACTTGCGCCAACTAAAGGCCTATGCACGCCGTTCGACTTGTACTCGCACGTGATGGCTCTAATGTGTTTGTTGGACATTGTTTGTTTTGCCAATTTGAGGCCTATAGTAAACCGTTCGACTTGAAATTGTACGCGACGGGTCTAATGTGCTTAATTACAGGCACAGAAAACGCACAGAGCACGTTATAAGTGTGTGCGAGTGATTTTAAATGAAAAGAAGAGAAAAGTGAGCCCCATAACTGTCTCTCAGGGGGAGGTCACCTCAACAGTAGCTCACGAGAGGGGGGGGTGAAGGAGGGATTAAGAGGATAGGATTAAAAGGTAAAGAGGCAGAGAGGGAAAAAGGAAGGAGAGAGCGAGGTGCAGGGACAGCGAACGACGGAAGTTAGGAGAAGATATGAAAGATGGACACGGTCGTAGGAGTCCGAGGACGAGGCACCACTCGGTGAGAGCTCTTGTCGGCGTCAGGAGACGGCGTAGGGCCAGTCCAGTCGGCCAGAGCTGCGCTGTCGTCGGAGATCGCGGGGGCACAACTGGTCGGCACGAAATCCAGCGAGCGAGTCCTATAAGTGTGAACCTAGTAAATATAATGTAGCGTTAACGGTATACAATCGCCATTTTTATCGAACACACGTTTACGGACGTTGAGAAAGTTGTTTTTTTCTAACGCTGTGCTCCCCTGCTCGTACTATTGCAGAGTGGACACAGCGATAGAGGCAGCTTAGCAGCTTTACATCTATACCTACGCGTTGTTTTTTTTAGCTCGCAAATAGGTTTCCAAGTCACAATTTTCCTAAGGGGGATCGTGAACACTTCAGGTTCAGTGTATGTGAGTGTGTCGTTGAACGGACTGTGTGAATGCTTAAACGCGAGTATCTGTGCATGACAATTGGCGCGAGTAAATGTCTGTGACTATGAATATGGGTAAGTTTTTCTTCATGGAATACCTCTTTCCTGTTACACAATTAGTCACGGCGGCCTCTCTTCCTCCGCACCTTCGTAGAGTTACTGTATATGCTACAGTAACTCTACACCCCCGCATCCACAGCTGTCCTCTACCCCTGCTTTGAGTAGTGCAGCCAGAAATTTTTTTTCGGGAGGGTTCAACCATACTTTGTGTTTGTTCGTGCATGCGTTTGCATGTGTGAATGTATATATAAACAAGCCAAATTGATAATTTTGGGTGGCCCCGCCACGGTAGTCTAGTGGCTAAGCTACCCGGCTGTTGACCCGCAGGCCGCGGAATCGAATCCCGGCTGCGGCGGCTGCATTTCGATGGAGGCGGAAATGTTGTAGGCCCGTGTGCTCTGATTTCAGTGCACGTTAAATAACCGCAGGTGGTCGAAATTTTCAGAGCCCTCCATCTACGGTGTCTCTCATAATCATATGGCGATTTTGGGACGTTAAACCCCACAATGAATCAAAAAATAATTTTGGGTGGGGGGTTGGGATGTATTTGCAGGAACGCACGTGCACGTGTTATCCCAGCCGTATACACGAATGTGTTAACGCAATACTGCTGTTGCTGCGTCACGTGTTACATTGCTGAGTATGTATTGTGGTGTGAATAGTATTGTGTAGGCATACTTATTCTGCTCACGAATTGCTATCGATTTGCGTGGCGAAGATGCTGTTGAATATGAATTGGTATATGTACACTTGTATGTATGAGAGTATTAGTTTTGTGTGTAGTTTGCGAGCGTAGACTACAGATTGATTGTGAATATTTTTTGTACAAGTGCTTCTTCCACTCCTGCGTGGGCTCTGATTCAAGCCTGCAGTAATCTGTAAATAAAAAATAAATATATAAATTGGTGTATAATAATTACCTAAATAAACAAATAAATAAATAAAAACCTGACATTGGCAGCGCTGACGCGGGGAATGCCAAGAATGAATGTCAAGGTCCAAGAAGGAAGATAAGCAAGCATTCTGCATGGCAATCGAGCATTCTACCCCGTAGTCATCACGCCCGGTGCCGAAATTACCTTTTAAATAGGCCCTATATTGTTTGTGAAGCGTCAATTGCGGCCACCCTACTGGCTATAAAGAATTTTATAAGCATTACGTTTGCATACTTCAGTGATACAGCCCTCGTGTCGGACTAACGTCAATTGTATAGTAAGGCGCCATGCGCTCAGATTGGTTTATGTAGCAATGTCAAGGGCTGTCACTCTCGTGATCACGAGCGCTGATCATATCAGCTTATCGCTTACGGTGTTGCTAACAGTCATGCGCCTGTTGGCATCGTAGTGCAAGTGTGAAAAAACCTGCTATATAAATATTTATTTTTAATTTATTTTTTTCCAGATTTCACACATATGTACAAGAGAAATATGTACACGAGGTGAGGCAAAAGGAAACTCATGTGTCTCTGTCACAGGTCCCGTTAATTAGGGAGGCGATCGCCGGGCTAATTCCAAGGACCGAAATATCGCTCCCCCGAACCACACCACGAAAGCGTGGACAATTTAGAAGTGGTCCTTTTTGGCGCGCCAGCGGACGCCGGCTCTGGCCCAAAGAACAAGTCAGAGCCGAGAGTCGATAAACAAAACAAAATTATATTCTCAATTTTGGCAGATCAAAACGATACACAAGTATGCACACTCGACAATAGTTGAATACAATATGTCACCAATCAAACAACGTACTACACAGTACAATCAGCCACACTCGAAACAACGGACACAGACAACAATACGCACTACAATGCAGTCGCATGCATCGAGCAACCAAGACACCTAAAGACTAAAGAGTTACAAAACTTATTCAGTCCAAAGTTCTTGGAACAAAAGTCTGAATGATACTCTTCCGAGAATCACACTCTTGCCTGTAGCTCGGGTCTTCACCCCTCAGGTGGAAATCCTCTTCTTCTCCATTTCCTTCTTCTCCTCCTTTGTCACGGAAGACAAAAGGCTTCACCCATAAGGCGGAACACCCTACGCACTCTGGCGCATACTTTCTTCTTCTCCTTCTTTGTCACTAAGGACAAAACCTTCGCCGACAGACACGGCGGAATACCCTACGCACACTGGCGTCAAATTCCTTCTTCTCCTGATCTCCCATCTCCGCTGCTCGGTTAAATACCTTCCGCGCGCGATTCCAGAAAGTTCTCATCAATTCGTCGGCGCGATGCGCAGCGAAGGCTGGGGGAAAGGGCGATACGCTACGAGGGCCGTCCGCGAAAGATGACGCAACCCTGCATCACCACGCCCCTTTCCATCGAGAACTCTCTAGGGCTTGCTCGGCCGCCGATGCGAGGAGGTTCGTTGGCGAACCTACGCTTCCGAGGGGAGAAGGGCGAGCGCCCGGGGAGTCTTTGGATGCTTGTTTTCTTATTTTTAATCGTTGACCTCTCGGCGCTTCGACGCGAGAATTTGGCGGCGCGCCCTTTTTTGAGCGCTCGGTTTGTGACACTGCCTCCCACTTTAAGAATATTATCTCATAATATTCCAAACCACACAAACGAGCGCGAACAGTCCCCACACTCTCAAAGACTGTAACATAGTCCGTCGCTCATGACACGGCACATTCACAATAGATCACTCAATACAATTGTACATTGTAATTCAATCTCACAACACATAAAATATAGCCTCAGGTGCATGAATACAACACTCCATCACATACTTCAAGCAATACAATTGTACAAAGGTCTGTCATTACAACAAATGTACAATACTATACATTACATCCCCGTAACAAAATTTTGATTCGCTTGACATACAGTTGTGACACAGGATAAGCAAAACAACACATTGAGGCTCAACACAAACGCGTTCCGATTTGACCTCAGCACCTATCCTGAGTACTTCGAGCTGCGCAATTGCGCCCTTTCTTGCGGTGCTCTCTCGATCTCTTCTTATTGTTTTTCCTCGTTTTGTTCCGGCAAGCCCCTTTCAACGACGGTATCTGAGGCGGCGTCTCAGCCATCGCTGTCACTTCCGACATTGTTAACGGGTCATGATGCTCAACAGATCCTGCCCGGTAATTCACCCGCTTGTTCATGTCACGACATTTAGCCTGGCTGGCCGACTCCCGTCACCTTTACACTGTCGCTCGGGTGAGGTCATGCCGACGTAGGTTCCAGCTGCCCAGCACGTGAACTCATTCAACACGATCATCTTCTCATTCACTGTCTCTTGCACCGCGGCTTCACCTTGGGCTCGAGTGAGATCCGTCACGGGATGCTCCTACACTGTATCTCGCGGTCGCTGGGTTGGCGAGGGCTCTATCTTAGGGTCCTCTCCCAATCATTCTGGATCATTCGGCCCTCGCGCCCCATCGATGTTTCCGATGACGAGGTCGTACAGGGGGGTCGTCATGCATAGAGCAGTAGCCTTCCCGCTGAAGTACGGGGTTTCAACCTCAATTTCTGCTTCGGGAAGCATCCGAACCGTACTGTCAATCAGGCAAACTGGTTTCGTTTCACCTGTTAACTCACTTTCCCGTACCAAATTTCTCCGCACGATAAGCCGTGGAGCTACCGGTGTCTCTTAACACCGTAATCTTCTTGCCCGCAACTTTTCCAGGCAGTGTTGGCATTCCCTTCGTAACACCGGTTGGCTGCTTTGTCATTACAGCACCCACAATAGGAAGTTTCTCCCCATTTTGCAACTCTACGAATCCGTCGGTGACTGCATTATCATCGGATTTCGGTGCTGCTAGCACACGAGATACCTGGTGAGTTTGACTCACTCCGTTACGACAAGCGTCTGCTTTGTGCCCAGTCTGACCACACTTGAAACATTTTACTACCGTAGGACTCGTAAAGTTAGTATGACAGTTGTTAGCGCGATGACCAACTCGGTTACACAGAAAACATCAGCGGAACAATCTCCGGTGCACGCTTCTTTTGTTCGGGTGCCGATTTCTTCGAATCTTCGGGACACTCCTTCTTGACTCTGGCCAAATTTGTGCCACCTTGCGCTTCCAAAAATTGATCAGCCAATTCAAGCATTCCTTCAAGTGACTCAGCTTCCTCTCTTTCAAGTACAGCGACAGACTTGGGTGGCAACTAGTAAGAAATTGTTCTCTAATTAGGAGCTCTCTAAAGTTCATCGTACTCCTGCGCTGTCCCTGAAAGTTCAATCCATCTGTCGAAATAATGGCAAAGTCGGGCGGCATACTGCGTAGCCGTCTCACCATCAGCTGGCTTTCCTGTCCGAAATCTGTCCCGGAAACCTTCCACAGTAAATCTAAATCGCTTCAGCAAAGCAGCTTTCACCTTTGCATAGTTGGCTGCATCGGTCGGCGTCAGCCTGCCATACACACTGAGTGCTTCACCACTCAAGCAAGTACTCAAAGCAGTTGCCCGTTGATTTTCCGGCCAATTCTGGCTCCTTGCAATCGTCTCAAATCTGTGAAGGTACGCGTCAAGGTCGTCCTTCCTTTCATCAAACGCTACGAGCAGCTTGCTTGGGTTCAAGCGGAAGCCATGATCTTCCCGTTCGCTGCCTTTCAACTCTAGCTTGGACCGGAGTTTCACTTCGCTGTTGCAAACGGAGCCGCTCGAGTTCCATCTCGTGCTGTCGCTGCCGTTCCCTTTCCTCTATTTCTTCTTTCGCCCTCTCAGCTGCCAGTACTATCTTTCTGCAGCTCCAACTTCAACTGCTGCTCTCTTTCTTATTTCAGCTGTCGCTCCTTTGCCTCTCTTTCTTCTCTCGCCCTTTCGGCTGCCAACTTTTCTCTCTCCAACTCCAACTTCAATTGCTGCTCTCTTTCTTCTTTCGCTCTCTCAGCTGCCAACCTCTCTCGCTCCAACTCAGCTGCTTTTTCTTCCTTGGCCTTCTCAGCTGCCAACCTCTCTCTCTCCAACTCAGCTTCTTTTTCCGCTTTGGCTCTTTCGACCGCCAACCTTTCTTTTTCCAGCTCAGCTGCCTTTTCTTCTTTGGCCCTCTATTTTTGTTCTTTTTCCTTCTGGGTGACCACTTCCGTAGTTCGGCGCCAGAAAGAGCCCATCTTCTCACCAAAGAGTACTAACTTTTCGAGATCCATTGTGTCTCGCAAATAAAGCCTTGCCAGCGTGCAAAAAATATCTGCCTAAATCAGTATATCGGAACACTCTCCTGCACTCGTTAACGAGAACACTGAGCAACACACAAAATCGTTCCGATAGCACTATCAACAACTCGAGGCTCTTTCTCACTACTTTGAACACTGTGCACCAAAAGGTCCTGCCGCGGACGCCATATTAATTGTCACGGGTCCCGTTAATTATGGAGGCGATCGCCGGGCTAATTCTAAGGGCCGAAGTATCGGGCCCCCGAACCGCACCACGAAAGCGTGGATAATTTAGAAGTGGTCCTTTTTGGTGAGCCAACGGACGCCGGCTGTGGCCCAAAGAACAAGTCAGAACCGAAAGACGATAAACAAAACAAAATTATATTCTCAATAACGGCAGATCAAAACATTACACAAGTATGCACACTCCACATTAGTTGAATACAATATGTCCCCAATCAAACAACGTACTACACAGTACAATCAGCCACACTCGAAACAACGGACACAGACAACAATACGCACTACAATGCAGTCGCATGCATCGAACAACCAAGACACTTAAAGACTAAAGAGTTACAAAACTTATTCAGTCCAAAGTTTTTGGAACAAAAGTCTGAATGATACTTTTCGGAGAATCACTCACTCAAAGTCCAGCGTCTTCAATTGGCCGCTCTCCAGGCTCCAAACTTCTTCGCCGGAAACACGTCGGCTTCCCATACGCAGCTGTTGCCACGCGTCTTCGCTCGATAGCGGTAGACACACACTCTTGCCTGTAGCTCGGGTCTTCACCCCTCAGGTGGAAATCATCTTCTCCACTTCCTTCTTCTCCTCCTTTGTCACGGAAGACAAAAGGCTTCGCCCACAAGGCGAAACACCCTGTGCACTTTGGCGCATACTTTCTTCTTCTCCTTCTTTGTCACTAAGGACAAAACCTTCGCCGACAGACACGGCGGAATACCCTACGCACACTGGCGTGAAATTCCTTCTTCTCTTGATCTCCCATCTCCGCTGCTCGGTTAAATACCTTCCGCGCGTGATTCCAGAAAGTTCTCATCATTTCGTCGGCGCGATGCGCAGCGAAGGCTGGGGGAAAGGGCGATACGGTACGAGGGCCGTCCGCGAAAGATGACGCAACCCTGCATCACCACGCCCCTTTCCATCGAGAACTCTCTAGGGCTAGTTCGGCCGCCGATGCGAGGAGGCTCGTTGGCGAACCTACGCTTCCGAGGGGAGAAGGGCGCGCGCCCGGGGAGTCTTTGGATGCTTGTTTTCTTTTTTTTAATCGTCGACCTCTCGGCGCTTCGACGCGAGAATTTGGCGGCGCGCCCTTCTTTGAGCGCTCGGTTTGTGACAAGCATCTGACGTATAAAGTACAGCTTCCTCGTCAAAATATGCCTTTTTTATGTTATTTGGTTTCAAGTTATTGTTTTACGGGTTTGCCAGAGGCAACGAGAGATCGCGTGTACTTGCACCCACTATTCGAGAAAGCATTCATTTTGCATGAGTACAAGAGTAAACCCAGATATCTGCAAGCCTGACAGGACTGACAGAGGTGCAGTGTCGATAGACTAAATGGTCAAGACGGCAGCCAAGTTGCTGTCGGCAAAATGCGTTTAATGAAAGGCTTGAATTCGTGTTGACTGGGCCACATAGATTTTGATTCCTTTACTTGTGGCATGTGGATCGTGTGATCCCAAGTACTTATAGGCTCCTCCTCTTCATGAAATACACGTTGCCGCCATTTTGTAGCATTGTGGTTCTTTACTTTTTAACACTGCCACTCAAACATATTTGATGGACTAAATGCTTTCAGAAATTATTACAGGAATGTCGCTGGAGCCAATGTTCGCTCAACTGAACTTATCTTTGTCAAGGCAGTGCTGTTACCCTGACGATCGGCTAGTCACTGTGCCGAAGCACTGTTTCCAGCGATGTTCTCTCTCAAAAAAATTCTGATCGCTTCAGGAATCCCCGTGCTTGTGAACTTTAGCCCTGTTTGGTACTAAAGTTCTGTAACAAAGTTATGAACGTTGTCATAAGAAACGTGATTGAGTCAAATACGACGTGTCCTACTCGGGTTGTTGATAACTTTCGCAATGGTTCGAATACTCTGGGTTCAATTCTTGCTCATTATGTCCTTATATCAATTGCAAATGAGAGTTGCTCGTAGAGATTGACACTTCGACACTACGTGCATCTCTCTGTATTTGTACAAAACGTGCAATAAAAAGTAGATTTTATTTATGTTAATCGAGATTCCCCTCACCAAAAAGTCGGCCATCTGAACTTTCGCCACTTCAAAACACACGAACGAAATAAAAAAATGTTAACAATATTTTACGAATCGCCGCATTACCGAAGGCTGCCTCAAATAATGCACGAACACCTTCAGCTTTCACGCGAAGCGCCAAAGGAGAGTTTCCACGCGATCCCCTTTCCTCTCGGTTTTTCTTCCTCTCCCTCTATTTGGTGACCTCAGCAGTGACGTCATTGAATGCCGGGCAGCCGCCAGCGGTAAAAGCGGCGCTGCCGCTGCGCATCAAAATGCGAGAACGCGTTACACGGGAGGTATGAGGAGTTTCCGCCCCTTTGCAGAGCAGCGTTACCCGATTTAACAGTCTTTGTCGAATGCATGGTTGACTTGCGCGGCGCACCTCACTGCGGCGTCCGTTCTATGCCCGTCACAACGTGTCTTCATCTCTCCCGTAGTTGGAATGCCAACCGAGCGAGATAACCGAGCCCGATCTGACTAGCAATATTGATCGAGTGAGTGGCGAGAAGGAGCGGAGGCAACTGCTGCGAACTCAAGTCAACCATCTTGCTTAAACTTTGCCTTATATAAAATTCACAAAACAAGAAATAAAAAAGACATATACGCAAAAGAAATGTTCTTCACACTGGTATCGAATTTGTTGATTTGTAAAAACTTGTGGAAGCCAACAAATGCAAACATTCATATCCACCTCACTCAGTCAACAAGACCTTAGGATGCCAGATCTTTGGTGACGTAATGAAAGAAATTTTCTGTTCATGACTTATTTCTAGTAGGACACCCGG
>NW_023610099.1:0-14250 GCF_013339725.1 Rhipicephalus microplus
TATATTATGCAAAAGGTTCAAACGAGTACGCATCGCATATGGCTCCAGCCGGATTCTCGCCGTGACCAAAGACAAAATCGTAGCCAGAACATAAACTGAAAAGGAGGAGCGTTTCAGTGTGCGCTAAGTCGACCAAGATTGTTTCGCCATGCTTGTTCAATGCAACATCTGCGTTTTTCAGCAATGCTGCGTTGCCGTAAAAAACAGAAAATGGTTTCACTCTCTTCAACTTACCTCGTGCTTTCCGAGATGAAGCGCACCATGAAGTGCAACTATGAATCATTTCACGCGAATGCTTTCGTGCAACTCCGTCAACGTATGTCGACGCGGATCTGCGAAGCGAGTTCACTTGTCGGTTTTTATTGAAACGCCAGGCGCGCGTCTAATGCGTGTTTAGTGCATGCCAGTTGGTACAAATGGTACAAATACATGTGGGTATGCACGTATACAGAACAGCTGTAGGTTGTAATCAACGCACCTTCAGAAACATTTCACTCTTGACCAGTTCCCGCTTGAGCCGAAACGCGCTGCTTCGAGACACCTTACCAGTAGAACTCTCACTTTTCAGGAAGTTCCCAGCACCGCATCAGAATCACTTGGCATCACGATTGTCCAAATGGGCACATTAAAAAAAAAAAAAAAAAAAAAAAAAAAAAAAAAAAAAAAAAAAACGTCATCACAGTGCTGCTGGACGGGTGTTCGTACCAGTCTGATCGTAGTTTTTTTTTCTTGCGTGTGCACAAGCCGGTTGTAATCAATCGTCACAACGTCATGCCCTGTGGCCACTTACAGGATCCAGCAAGAAGCACGTTCACTGTGTCGCAGCACGAACAAAACACAATCGGAGAAGTGGACTAGTTAGAACTGGACGAAATACCGCGGCCGTGGAACTAAAATGTACTACGCGAGACGCCATGGCTAGTGGTGTAAAGTATAGAACTGCCCAACGTTGCCGGTTGAGTAACGCACATCCCGCTTGCTCTTGTGTTGTGCCGTTTATGTTCCTAAACGTAACTGTTTATTCTGCGTCTTATTTCGTTCCATTTTGTTTCATTTACATCTATTCACCGTAGCAACAGAACCCAAACATTCGCTTTTGGATGGAAGTTTTAAACCTTCTAGGGGGCGCTTCAGGCAAATAAGCGAGGAGGAAAAGGGAGGGTGTCGCTACCTTGGAAACTTGTTTCATCTAGGGACCTTAGTGTTTCCGACGGGAACCGACGTCGTGGCTTCGAATCGTGCTATGCTGACGCACTTCCAAGTGACGGCGGTGCGCGGAACGCTCACCGCTAGGTGGAGCCCGGAGCGGACACCGTCGCTCTATGTCGCGATCGCAGTCGTCGACTTCGGAGTGATCCCTATGGCTCTCGT
Source organism: Rhipicephalus microplus (assembly GCF_013339725.1). Classification (NCBI taxonomy): domain Eukaryota; kingdom Metazoa; phylum Arthropoda; class Arachnida; order Ixodida; family Ixodidae; genus Rhipicephalus; species Rhipicephalus microplus. The sequence goes on from NW_023610099.1 coordinate 1,372, forward strand.
CGATATCACGTTCCTGGTTTGCACTGAGCCGCCCGGTGCGCATTCCTGAAACACATACCACGCAGCTCTGTACAGTGTTTCACGCGAGAATGAAAAAAAAAACTACAAGAAAAGTAAGAGTAAGGCTTCCCACAGAAAACTTGCCCGGCGTGAAATATCTGAGGAGTCGGTCGGGTGAGGATGCAAAATAGACATGCAGTCGCAGGGGATAGTCAGAGTTAACGCGTAAGGCTGATTTGGCGAGAGTGAATGGCGTATAATCTTCGCACGAACAGCCATTTCTTTTTCTCGGAAATTGTTGGAGCAAACGCCTGATTTGGTTTAATACTATAAATTTACTCCTGCCAGCGTAGATGAATGAACCCAAACGGCACCAAAAGTCTCCACTAACGCAAGTAGTATCTTACCTAATCAAAAGGCCATTTCACCGTTCGTTTCTAGCTATTCCAATTTCTAGGTATTGCCCCAATCGCAACTCGGAACGTACATTTTTTTCAAGTTTATGTACCACAAAAATGCCTTTCACTCCTCTGGTCCTCTAGAAATTTTACCGCATTAAATATTCATACAGAACCAAAGATCATTATAAGCAGTCGAACCCTCTAGCCAAGCTCGGAATTACATTATTTGAAAGGACGTCTGAGACAGTGTAGAGATTTAGAATGTTGCGATCTTCAGAAAATCCCATTGCGAAGATCTCCAACGCAAGTCCAGCATTGCTCTATTCCGGAAACATTGAAAATTATTTGCTGCCCACCGAAGTCATCCATTGAGCAGCTCTGGCATGCATTCATTCGATGACTAGAAGCAAAAAAAAAAAAACGGCTAGGGAGCTTGAGGTTGTTTGCTAGCGTGACACGTATTCCATGACACACAAAAGTAAATGCGCCAAAAGTAATTGCTCCAAAAACTTGGCGAGAAAGGTGTGCCATTGAAAGATTACTACATGTCACGGATATCCTCGGGGCTCACGAACGAAACGTTTAAGTATAGTTCCGACTGGATATCATCCAGAAGCAGTGGGAGGGTATCTGATACGTTTTAACGCAGTTGTATCTGCTCGGGGAGAAAAGATTTTGGGTACTCGAGAATGCTGAACACTACACAGACGGTCACCGTGTTTCCGTCTTCGTGGGGTAAGCGCCAGTTGAATCGATAAGGTGATGCTTACTGGCAGTGGCACAGCCAGAGTGTAGCACACCAGGTCCGTGCCCTCGAGAAATTCCTATCCGTGGCACGAAGGGATAACACTCGACCGCTTCTGCTTGCCCGGCTCCCTCATTAAAATAAAAAAGGTGCCCCCCCCCCCCCTCCACTAAAAGAAACAAGAAAAACATTCTCTATATGCTCCTGCTTGCTGCAACAGGTACGGATGCAGATATTTGGAATAGTTGTTTGATATAACGATGACATAATTTGCTTTTTGAAATAGATAGGACTGTTCATCTGAGGCGAAACGAGTGTAGCAGACATTCAAAAGAAACGTCCGCCAAGCGTATTTCTACTACTGGCTAAATTGCCCTTCACACTTGGTGTAGAAAAGCCCCGAGGTAGACGTCTTCAATGTGGTCTCACGTGGTCTCGCGAATGACACGAGTGCGGGACTTTACAGTCACGATACCGCAGGAAGTGTGCACGAGTGTGTATATAGGGAATGCTGACGTCTCCTTTCTTGCATGTGCGACAACAATGAGGCGAAATAACGCACCTACGTTTTCTATATACTTTTCCAAGCGCCCCTGTGCGCTCTAAGAGTACTTTCGCGCCGAACGTAGTGTACCGGTGACTGGATATGTTTTCATCTCCATAAAGAAAAGGTACCCCCCCCCCCCCCCTCTTCTTAGCGGAAGAGCCAGCAACTAGGAACAAACAAGCAAGCAAGCTCACAACCTGGTCTGTGCACTTCAATCTACAAGTCTGTGTGTGAGCCGTCGGTGTCGGGTACGCATGAACGGTGCAATCGGGGACGCCAACGTTGCCTCCAAATGTATGCAAACTCTGCCTTGTGTATCGAACCCCAAGGGTAACTTATATCTGCCATTCACCGATTTTCGCCTGAGTTGAGCCCCCCCCCCCACTGCTCCTTCCCATATTTTACGTAGTAGATAAACTATCGTCTCTTGATACGTTTCTTATAAACAGAAGCTGCTAAAGTACGGAGTTTGTTCTTATGTGTGTGGTTTTTGTCTTCTCCAGTCCCTGTTACGTACTGCGCCCCACTTCTTGCATTCACTAGACAATTCTAATTGCCGGTACGTGACTAAAGCTAGTGTGAAGGCAGTGTTCATAGCCACCGTCCCCAAAGACAGCAGCAAAGCCATCATCATTATCAATAGCACCGTTATCATCACCGTCAAGCGGTGAGCTCTCGTGCGTAGCTCCAAATTAATTGCTACTGACACATATCGTTGACTCAGAACCAATGAATCTCGTGAACTCATTATTAAAATGAATATTGTCAGAAAAAATTGTGCACTTATTGGTTCAAGTAAGCACCATGGGGCACGACCTCGTTGTCGCGTTCAACTTTTGAGGCAGAAGCTTGAGATCCCGCAACTTTTTCAGAGTTGTATTCAGTCACCATTCTCGGTGCACCGAGATATATTCGGACTTTCAGTATGTTCACGTGAGCGAATCTATTAGGTAATACCTAAGAATAAATTTGAAACATTTATATGTGGAGTTTAACATCCCAAAACCAGCACATGATTATGAGAGACACCGTTGTGGAGGGCTCCGGAAATTTCGACCACCTGGGGTTCTTTAATGTGCCCTTAAATCTGAGCGCACGGGCGTACAGCTTTTAAACCTCCATCGAAAATGCAGCCGCCGCAGCCAGTATTCAATACCGTGACCTTCAGGTCAGGAGCTGAGTACCTTAGCCACTAGACCACCGCGGTGAAGTCCAATACTTCATAAGCGCTTTAGTTGTGAGCGAAAACGCAAAAAAATGTACCCAATTTTTTTTGTTAGTGGGTATAAAGTGAATTGAGCCCCATAAGTAGAATTATCATAAAAATGGCAGTTTAGACCTCCAAATCGGACCTACTCGACCAGCGTCAACTCGTCGCTCGAGCTCGGTGGGCGGTCTAGGCCAGAGGGTTCTTGGAATAAGGAACCATCCCACCTTCGCTTACAAGCTCTACACAATGCATATTTCTCTCTCGCCGCAAAAGCTGAACAATGAATGTGATAGCATTAAAGTAAAACGTCTTGAAAAGTAAGAGCTTTAGTTTTCACTATATGCTGATGTTTGCTGCAAGAGCTACGGTTGGTTGGTTGGTTGTTCCTCAAAGTTCTGGTGCAACTCACCACGGGGGATCCGCCACAAAACGGACGGTACCTCATTTGTGAGACCCAATTGTTTTACCAGCTGAAGAAACTACGATACACATTTTCGTCGAATATTCCTATGAACTGTTTCAGTTTTTTTTGGTAAAATAACGGCTACTTATATAGAGAAGCCACCCAGGTTCATGGGAAACAACAGTGGCCATACAACTAAATAAACTACCGGGCTAACGTGCTTGGGTGATATGTGTTTCCCGATATATTTTGATTTTCGCGCTGGTAGTAGCACTCAGACATGAAATCACTATCGCAACTTTGGAAGGTCATGAGAGTATCTTCGAGAGTGAAGCCACAAGAAAATATGCTGCGCGTCTCAATAGATTCGACCTGCCTTGTATAAATAGAAAGATTTCAACACTTGCAATTATATTGCCCCAAAATTAGTTAATACTTTTAGTATGGCAGCGGAAGCCTTTGTCTCTATCATCATCAATTATCAACTGGCGTACACGTGGGAAGAGCGCCTGTCCTTCGCGTGGCGCCTGGCCGTTCCCCCTGAGTGGGTAGGTGCCAATCATCCAAAGAGCGTCATCATCAACATCTCTGCAAGATTCTTGGCCAATGCTCCATAGTGGGTATGCGCCACGATCAGTAGGTAAACAAGAACAAGAATCCCCATAGTGGATATGTGGCACGATCAATAGGCGAACAAGAACAAGAACAGGAAACAGACATGCCAGAGGTCACCGGTCCCTTGCAGGAGTGGAAAAGGCACGCCGGCGACAAGTCCCGGAGACCCCTCGGGAGACGGCAAGCCGAGGTCATGGCTGCATCAGACTGCCAACTGACGGACACAGTACAGACTGAGGCCGACGAAAAATGGGTCTTCCTGCCAAATGACGGCGACGTAGCGAGGAAACAGCTGCTCCAGGAACAAGATGGCAATGCGAAAGGCGAGCAGGAAAGCAACGGACAGCAGAGCGTTCAAGATATGGAGAAGTTATTGCGCTGGTGCAAATCGTGGTCATACCGAGCGACCGAATTGAAGGAAATTATTCGCGATTCCGCCGAACGACTGGAGAGTGCCCAAAGTGCAGACAGCAGTTTCGGATGGTTCCCCTCGGCGTGGAACGACACTTTCGTTATCAATGCCCTCCGGAACGACATGCGCCTATACCTTCTCGTCGCCACTCTTTTCGTAAATACCGTGAGTTGAAACGCTAGATGAGATGGCTGTCGTTGCCGTCGGCTCTATGTAGAATTGTGACCATTATTCAGAGCAAGGTGGAGGTTTCAATTGAAACCTGCGAACGAGTAGTGTCACCGGAGGCTACATTTTGATTAGGTAATACTGTTTCCATCAAGGCATGTAGAAGCTCTTGTGTTAAAGCATGGATAATAGCGAGAGTCCTCATCCGACGTCAGCACTCCAAGGCATGCGATACCGTGATGCCCACAGCGCAATTGATTCCTGTGCTTTAGGGTAAGGCCTGTCCACATGTGCGCGTTGCAGAGCTTCAGCATGTGGCTTTTGAAGCGTCGCCGCACCCTCTTCCTATAGAGAGAGGGTGTGCAGTTATGCGAAGCTTAGCAGCCTCTCCTTTTTATAGACCCTTTTCATAAATACGCCACCTGACGGTGAGCTTTTCGTCAGTTTCGCTTCGCAAAGGAGCGTGAGATAGCTAACACCATCATGAGGGCATGAAAAGCACGGCCGTCAAATGCGTGAGTGCTGTGATGTTTGTTTTGGCGGCTAGTTCTCCGTATCACCCGCTGCAATCGCACCTATTTTCAGCATGAACAAACTTCTAGTACTCTCCGATAAACTTTCTGAGCTGCTTCCGCTGCACAATGAGCAATATTTTGTACCCTTCAATGGGTTAGACGGGCAGTTTGGCTTGTTATGATTGGCAATGCATGCATCCGGCCTGCAAGAGCCTCATCGGCTTGCCCTCCTGACGCGGTCCGCGTCCTGCAGGCACGCAAGAGGTGTCTGTGTGCGCTGCAAGAAACGCGCATCAGCGTCGCTGGGACACAGCCTGCGTCGTCTGCTGCGGTGCCCTCACAATGGCGGCAGCCTGTAGTTCGCGTCCGCGGCGCTAGGCGCGCCCTTTTTCGAAAAGGGTCTCGTCGTGCGCGTTTCTTGCAGCGCGGTCTTGTGCATGAGATCAGAAGTTCAAGCAAGATTAGAAATTAAGCAACGTGGAATAGGTAGGCTTGCTTTAGGAGCTCACGGGAATACACCAAATCAGGGAGTACAAGGTGATATGGGATGGACATCATTTGAGGGCAGGGAAGCTAGCAGCAAGATAAAATTTGAAAAGCGATTGAGAGAAATGGGGGAAGAGCGTTGGGCTAGGAAGGTTTTCAGCTACTTGTACATGAAGAATGTCGATACAAAATGGAGGAAGCGAACCAGGAAGTTGACTGGTAAATGCTTAGAAAACAGCAGGTGGCCAAACCAAAAAGAACTATCGGTTAAGAAGAAAGTGAAGGAAACGGAGACTGACATGTGGAGAATGGGCATGGTAAAGAAGTCCGCACTAGATATCTATCGAACGTTTAAGCAGGAAATTGCCAAGAAAAGGATCTATGATAATACTCGGGGTAGTTCTCTACTGTTTGAGGCCAGAACGGGAGTACTGCGAACCAAGACATATCGGGCCGAATACGAAGGGGTAGACACAGTATGCAGTGCGTGTGGAGAGGAAGAAGAAACTGCCGAACACTTGATAATGTTCTGTAAAGGGCTTCACCCTATAGTTCAGGATGATGGCGCAGAGTTTTTCAAAGCACTGGGGTTTAGGGACCGGGAGGGCAAAATAAACTTTAAGCGTGTAGACTTAACTAGAAGGAGGTTATCTGATTGGTGGCTAAAGTCAAGGCACGAGTGAAAATTAAACTCTTCACTGCAAAGTACGAATCCTAAAACTCTTTTTTTAAGGAAAAAAATATAGTTTTTGGTTCATTAGGTATTACGGCTTGGTGGCGCTAGCCACCGCCCGATCTAAAGGGTACAGCCATATCCATCCATCCATCCGGTCTATAGGAAGAGGGCGTATAACGCCACGTGAAAAAGCGAAAATCCACGCGCCAAGGCGCTCCATCGGACACGTGAGGCTAGGGTATTAGCTCCAATTTTACGACGCACCATAAGCTGTCTAACGATTAGTTACCAGCATAGTTGACGGGCCCGGCAGGCCCACGATAAACGCACAACTCAATTTGGACGGTTGCGCTTATACGCTTCGCAAGCCATGGCTCGAAACAAGACATGTCGTATGAACTGGTACGAAGTAGTAAGCTGACTGCTTCGCATGAAATCTATTCCCACAGTACGTTGTATCTGCCAGTTCTCCTTTTATCTCCTGCCGCCGACAAGAGCTCTCGCTGAGTGGTGCCCCGTCCTCGGACTCCTGCGACCATGTCCATCTTTCTGTCTTCTCCTTGCTTCTGGACGTCGCTGTCTCTGTGCCATGCTCTCTCCTTCCCCCTCTCTATCTCTATACCTTTAATCCTATCCTTTTAATCCCTCCTCACCCCCATCCCTCGTGAGCTACTGTTGAGGTGCCGCACTCTGATGCAGACAGTTACGGGGCTCGCTTTTCTCTTCTTTTTCCCTTTAAGAATCACATAACAATCACATAGGTAATCTCTTTTTATTAAGCGTGTGTTGACCAATCGTTGCAGTCGCCTAACTGTTCAATGTCTGCGCATTGTACGCAGGGGCTGCTCGTGCTCGCCGCGCTGGCGTCGCTGATGGAATGTGATGCGCTACATGCGCTGCTCATCTGCCTGAAACACTTTACGACGATGACGCAGAATGCTGCCGTACTCTCCACCGCCACGAAATTTCTGTCCCTAATGGCGGTCAAGGCGAGCGCCGTGGATAAGTCGCGGCACGCCGGCATTCTATGCGGTTTGATCATCGCCACTGTTGCAATCCTGCGCGTCACCGGCTGCACCTTAACTGCTGATGCGGACGCAGGCATCAGAGTGAGTTTTTCTTTCAGTCAGACAATGTACTAGAAAAAAAAAACATGAACGTGGCAAAACTTTTAGCGAAGCAATTACATCCGAGTGGTACGTAGAATACTCTGGAGTGCTAACTTGCGCGCCTGTGCTGCCGAATGTGCCGTGTTTATCTCTCTTCCCTCTCTGCTCTCTATCTTTCATCTGCCCCATCCCCCTCCCATGTGCAGGGTAGCAAACCGGCTACCTATAGGCTGGTTAACCTCCCTGACATTCTTTTCCTCCTATCTTCCTTCGTTCCTGGAGTCATAACTTGTTTTTTTTTTCATATGCAACATGAATGATGAACCCTAACCACAAACTCGAGAACGTGCCTAGCAAGTATTATTTACCTAGGAAAACACGCGGAGAATGAAAAAAAATGTCCTACGTGTTTCACATTGCAATCAGGAGAACCTTTTCAATATGGTGGGATTTCTGTTCGCGCATAACTTAGAACGCAGCAACGAATGCTGTGCTGTAGTATGCATGGTCACAAAGAATGCTTACACCAGTAGCATTGAGCACTGGGCGTTGCTTTAGGACATGCACATTATTGTTATTATTATATCATTATTATTATTATTGACTCTTATAGTGGAACCTGCGCCACTTGTTGACACTTTAGCTGTAAATCTGCCGCACAGCTATTTACTTGATAGATCATGCCATACAGCTTTAAATAACCAGACATATTGTACAAAGGCACCAGTGGGTTCACTCAATTTAAATATTAGGCTCAGTACTGTCCTTAATTTCCTTGAATGACATATCTTCTGTCATTCGGAATTTTCTCCTGTTGTATACCGATAACAGCAATGTATTCAAGGAAATTCACTCAGCAAACAATTGCGTTAGTTGCAGTTGGATTTATTTTTTTTCTAAATGGTGCACCAGCAATTAACATTTTCTGAATTTCAAAGGCCAAATTCATGAGTATCAGTAACAAAATATCAAACGTGTCATTCTCACAGTATGCCATTATGCAATGTCTTTGTCATCATTCATGCTCGTGTTCTTTTTGAAAGCACGTCAAACTTGTTCTCACACTAAGCGTGCTGCTATGCGGTGTGTAATTTTTTCTTGTCCGTGTTTGGAGAATATCTGGACAAACAAGTTGAGATATAGCCTTGGACAAGATGTACATCGCAATATGCCTTCGTGAACTAGAGCGTGCTTTTCTGATCTGATATGACATAACTCCACCCGTAATGCAACTAAACGACCTCGGGGAAAAAATTCCTAGGCTTGTACTCGTATGGCCATCGCTTCACTGGGAAGCAATCTGGACCATGTTATTGTATCGATGCGTAATTGTATTGACATTATTATTGATATTCTCGAACACTTTTCTGGTGACCTGCATAATGTCGTAGAACATATTGTTACGACATATAATTTAGGTATGTGCATCTGCGTAGCGTGGAACAGAGTGGTGGCAGAAGAATACGTTTGGCTTGTGGCTAGAGGTCTCAGGTGCGCGTTCACTGTATACCTTCGAGTCGACCGTTACGTCGCCTCTGAACAAAGCCCTCTCGTAGACGTAACAATATGTTCCCCTGTGCCTTTTATCTCAACACCTTAAACACGTTCGACACCTTAAACTACTCCGCACTACTTTAAAAATTGTACATTTTCAGTTTCAAGGGTTCGTTTTTTAAGTTTCGTGAAAAGTATCGATCCATGAAAAGTGACCAGGTCATTTGGTTAGGAAAATTCGTTGTTTTATCCTTATCGTCATTCCCAGGACCAAAAAACTGTAAAAACAGCTACTTTTCAGTGACAGGCTTCCTTTAAAGGCGTGGTGTCATCTAATTTATGTGTTATAACAAGCCTCTTGTGGCTTTGCTCCGTGTGCAAACAAACAGCACACGAATGTCAGAACGGAGCAACCCATTTAGAAAACATATTTTAGTTCCCTACAAAGTTTGCCTAAATGCTCTTTCTCTCGATCGATGCCCATCGCAAGCGTGTTCTGCATTGACGCACGTAGTTCTGTAGGAAGGACAACAAAAGTTCCAGTGACGTCCCACCAGATCTGCAGTGAGCGTAGCCATGCGCAGCTTTAACCTTCAGGGGGGACGAAGGTTTATCGCAGTGAAATCTTCCCCTATCATGTGAATGTATGGAGCTGGCTAGGCTATCCCAGTCGCTGCCTGTTAGACACGGATAGCCCAGCCATTCAAAGTATAGTAAGGTAAAGTATAGTACAGGGTAAGAAAACGAAGTGGGGTACAGGAGGAAGGACCAGCGGAGGAGAATTGATAGTTGATTTTACGGCCTTGTAATAGTATGGTTCTTGCACTACAGAAAGTTGGTATGTGTAGTATAGCATGCGGAGAATGCATAGTATGGCGTATAGCATAGCACGGGGGCTTGGTCACGTGGTCACGTAAACCTGGTCACGTCGAGTGAAATCGCGTAACTATACTCTCGGAAGATGTCCTGCCAAACCCATGCCACTTAAGTGGTGCTGGGACATGGGCTTGGGAAGGCATAGTTCCACTGTCGGTTCCTGCTTCGCACCACTTGAGCAAATGCGCACATATTGTACATTATTCCGCTACCTATGCTCCTTGCCGTCTTGTATTTTTATGTTCGAAGGAGACATTTTTCTTTTAAGAATGGACGTACCGTAAAGCGTTGTCACCATTGCATAACAGTGTTCTCGGTTCTGCAACATAGTTTACTAACTTACCAATTTGCTCTGAGAATTTGATGAAGTACACTGCAACAAATTCACTCCTCCATCTGCATATTCGTGGTGACCCCTTCTGTAAGTTTGCACTCGTTGAAAGTGTTCATTTTACCAAAATACTCCATGTGCTTTTGATGGCGACTGCTCCTCGAATGATCAATTGATTTACATTTCAATAGATAAATCAACCAATCAATTTTTATTTCCTTTGGACAAGAGTAGTACGGGAAAAAGTTTGAGCTGCGTCACGATGTCCCGACCCCGTTAAGTAGACAAAACAACAACATGACGGTAATGAAGAGTATATAATAAACCAAATATAACATGATACCACGTGACAAAAGCATTTAATAAGAGCTAAATAACTCAGAATAATTGATCTGTGTACATGAAGTAGCATGAAGAGTGGCGAAAATTCGGGTGGATGTACAAGGAGGGATGCCTTTGTGGCAGAATACGAAGAGCGCAATGAAGCTTGACATTATATCATTGTACCACCAATAATGAAATCACCATCATTCGTGCTCGTTCATACGGTTACTTGTGATTCGGCATCACGTTATTTGCGTTCTCTACTTCGTGATGGAAGTTTATTCTTAACAGTATCTTAAAAAGCATGCCGAGATGCACTGTGTTCCATTTCTCTAAATTCAGCGCAAATACGTTTTCTCTACTGAGTATACGCCCTATTTTCGAGCGTGCTTCAATCAGACTACCATCTCACGGCAGTTCTGAATTCATCAGTTTTAGGAAGAATGCTTGCTTCTTGTATATTAAAAAATGATTCTCGCTACATTGGGATTAGGCGATTCTATCAGAAAAGTAGACATTGCTACTCTTCATAAAGAACGTATTTCATGACGCATGCTACAGTAATTTTAACGGTGCATCAATTGTAGGTTATTTTGTGAATAGTGTTTTTTTCGCACTTCAGAGAAAAATATTTTCGAGATCTGTGTGGCTGTCTAGATATTTTTGCGTCATAATAATCATTTCGCTATTGTTGATGCGATCACGCTTTGTTATTGTTTTTAGATCTCGTGTAAATAAACTGCATGCCATTGTTTTCAGTCGTTTTCATCTGCTTTATTATCATCATCATATTCATCATCAACATTATGATTATTTTTAATAGGATTGTCATTATTATTATAATTTCTCATTCGCTTCGATCTGTTCCATTCATCGCAGGATTTGCGGAGCCAGCTCGCGCTAATTTTTTGTTTTTGTTTTTGCAATAATATCGACGCCTCGATCGAATAGTATACCGACCAATCAGATGCTAAACAGCGTCATTGTAATACGTACCACTTGTGTACACGCACCACAACATTCTCGTGTTTACGAATTCGACTACTCGTTCGCAGGTTTTGGAGGAAGCTCGGCCAGGCGAATTCAGAGTGGTTCAGAGCAGAAGGGGCGATGACACTCGCGTGTACAGGAGCAACAGTGCTGTCCACTTCATTGCTTGTCCTGATGGCGATCGACGGCAAAGTCACGCTGGCGGCCTGCTACCTCCACTGGCGAATAATCTCGGAGTACGCCTATCTCGTCCTGGACGGAGTTTGGACGGATGGGCGGGCCGGAAACCATCGATCGCTCTGATGATCGCTGCCTTGCTCGTCTGCCTTGCAGTGCTTCTTCCGGCAGTCGGAAATCCCGTGTTCCCCAATCCCTGAGGATCATCCGGTACGCATTTGGAAAATACGTTTCAACCCACTCATGGCGACCATCGGTTTGAACAGTATCTACGTTTTAACAGTCAGATGCTGCTGCACCATAAACTTTGCCTGCTTCCTACGGTGAAATAACCTACGTAATACAAAGACCTGATGCTGTATTAATGGTCTGAAGTTAATAGATAAAAATCTTGAAGAGGAAAAAAAAACTAAAACACATATAGGATGATAGCAAAACACTAAGACGTCTGCTACGGCACTTGCTCTTCAGTTCGCTGCTTCATGGTACCTCCTGTACGGCTATTGAACTGGAGGAAACACGTCACATAACGACGCGTTCGTTTCCGGTTATTCATTGAATCTAGATAGATATGTAAGGTTTAACGTCCCAAAACCACCATATGATTCCGAGAGACGCCGTAGTGGAGGGCTCGGGAAATTTCGACCACCTGGGTTCTGTAACGTGCACCCAAATCCGAGCACACGGGCCTACAACATTTCCGCCTCCATTGGAAATGCACGTGCCGCAGCCGGGATTCGAACCCGCGACCTGCGGTTAGCAGCCGTGTACCTTAGCCACTAGACCAACGCGGCGTGGCATTCATTGAATTTAGCAAATCTATACTGTAGAATGGTTTCGAAAATGAGTACGAGATGTTTCACACGTAGCATGTTGTACGGGGCGTTCGCCGATGTCTGCCGTGACAGTGCTCGAGACAACGTCCTTATGTTCGAAGTTCGCAGTCGCCGCTGTCATGGCCTACGTGGCCGAGCAGGTGGTGGCTGCGCTGGGGATGCAACGTTCCGAACGGCCGTATGCCGACACTGACTCCCTTTCGCAGGTCACGGTTTCTGCTTCGCGGGAGTGGTTTTGAACTGGCGAGAGTGGCGGCGGCGCTTCTGGAAAGAAAGTCCACAAAACGAATTAGCCCGTCGTGAATCGGATCACATGGTTCTCCACTGATGCGAGGAACCACGTGTTACCAGGCTGCCAGAATTGCTATGAGACTGCTGCGGAAGATGTGGTCTTTGAGCGCAATGTTTGTGCGTGTTCTCGGCAAAGAAGACCGTGAATCAACGCAAAAAGGCAATTTTCGTGTGTCGTTATCACATAAAATTTCAAGTTCCCATGTGGTCAAATAGGATAGTGACTGTTTAAATAAAAAGAAAAAAATACTGATCACAAATGAAATTTAATGG
>NW_023610100.1:0-11123 GCF_013339725.1 Rhipicephalus microplus
TATGACGCTTTATTACTTAACCTAGCGTAACGTTCGCACTGGTTTCTAAAAACGCTCTGTTACACTGTTCCATTCACAATTACGATATTTGCATGACCTCACAGTTTTTCACCAACATAGTACAGTACAGAACGCTGTATCTCGCTAAATGGCATCGTTCTTTAAGGTTTCACCATGCTTGCATGCGCTTTCACGAGAATATCACAATATAGAAGTTTCGCACTTGTAACGGTACAAGACGCAGTATCTGGCTAGTTCACGCCGTTTTGTGTGCTTTCACAATGTTTCACACATCGCAGTTTCGTACTCGCAACAAAACAACACCATCTCATTAGATGACGTCGTTTTTGGTGGTTTCACCACGCTACCTAGCTTAAACTAACATAACTCAACCTTACTTAACCATCGCACTTTTATCGGTAGAAAAAGTTTTACTCGCTACTTTACAATGCTTTCTGCAACATTACGACGGTTTCATGTGCTTTCACATTAGATATCGCAGCTCCCGACTTGTAATGGTGAAAAACACTGCATCTCACTAGCTGACATTGTTTACAGAGGTTTTATGACGCTTCGTAACTTAACCTAACCTAACCTTCGCACTTGTATCTAAAAACACTCTGTTGCACTGCTTCGTTCACATTTACGATATTTGCGTCACCTCACAGTTTTTCACCAGCATAGTACAATACAGAACGCTTTATCTCGCTAAATGACATCGTTCTTTAAGGTTTCACGATGCTTGCATGCGCTTTCACGAAATTATCACAATATAGAAGTTTCGCACTTGTAACGGTGCAAGACGCAATATCTGGCTAGTTCACGCCGTTTTGTGTGCTATCACAATATTTCACCTATCGCAGTTTGTACTCGCACAAAACAACACTATCTTGTTAGATGACGTCGTTTTTAGGATTTCACGACGCTACCTAGCTTAAACCTCAACCTAACCTAACTTTCGCACTTCTATCGTTAGAAAACGTTTACTCGCTACTTTGCAATGCTTTCTGCAACATTACGATGGTTTCATGCACTTTCACATTAGATATCGCAGTTACCCACTTGTAATGGTGAAAAACACTGCATCTCAGTAGCTGACATTGTTTAATGCGGTTTTATGACGCTTTATAACTTAACCTAACGTAACGTTCGCACTTGTTTCTAAAAACGCTCTGTTACACTGTTCCGTTCACAATTACGATATTTGCATGACCTCACAGTTTTTCACCAACATAGTACAGTACAGAACGCTGTATCTCGCTAAATGGCATCGTTCTTTAAGGTTTCACGATGCTTGCATGCGCTTTCACGAGAATATCACAATATAGAAGTTTCGCACTTGTAACGGAACAAGACGCAGTATCTGACTAGTTCATGGCGTTTTGTGTGCTTTCACAATATTTCACCTATCTCAGCTTTGTACTCGCAACAAAACAACACTATCTCGTTACATGACGTCGTTTTAGTGGTTTCACGACGCTACCTAGCTTAAAACCTCACCTAACCTAACCTTTCGCACTTCTATCGTTAGAAAACGTTTACTCGCTACTTTGCAATGCTTTCTGCAACATTACGACGGTTTCATGCACTTTCACATTAGATATCGCAGTTACCCACTTGTAATGGTGAAAAAACACTGCATCTCACTAGCTGACATTGTTTAATGCGGTTTATGACGCTTTATTACTTAACCTAGCGTAACGTTCGCACTGGTTTCTAAAAACGCTCTGTTACACTGTTCCATTCACAATTACGATATTTGCATGACCTCACAGTTTTTCACCAACATAGTACAGTACAGAACGCTGTATCTCGCTAAATGGCATCGTTCTTTAAGGTTTCACGATGCTTGCATGCCCTTTCACGAGAATATCACAATATAGAAGTTTCGCACTTGTAACGGTACAAGACGCAGTATCTGGCTAGTTCACGCCGTTTTGTGTGCTTTCACAAGTTTCACACATCGCAGTTTCGTACTCGCAACAAAACAACACCATCTCATTAGATGACGTCGTTTTTGGTGGTTTCACCACGCTACCTAGCTTAAACTAACATAACTCAACCTTACCTAACCTTCGCACTTCTATCGGTAGAAAAAGTTTTACTCGCTACTTTACAATGCTTTCTGCAACATTACGACGGTTTCATGCGCTTTCACACTAGATATCGCAGTTTCCGACTTGTAATGGTGAAAAACACTGCATCTCACTAGCTGACATTGTTTAATGCGGTTTTATGACGCTTCATAACTTAACCTAACGTAACGTTCGCACTGTTTCTAAAAACGCTCTGTTACACTGTTCCAGTTCACAATTACGATATTTGCATGACCTCACAGTTTTCACCAACATAGTACAGTACAGAACGCTGTATCTCGCTAAATGGCATCGTTCTTTAAGGTTTCACGATGCTTGCATGCGCTTTCACGAGAATATCACAATATAGAAGTTTCGCACTTGTAACGGTACAAGACGCAGTATCTGGCTAGTTCACGCCGTTTTGTGTGCTTTCACAATGTTTCACACATCGCAGTTTCGTACTCGCAACAAAACAACACTATCTCATTAGATGACGTCGTTTTTGGTGGTTTCACCACGCTACCTAGCTTAAACTAACATAACTCAACCTTACCTAACCATCGCAATTTTATCGGTAGAAAAAGTTTTACTCGCTACTTTACAATGCTTTCTGCAACATTACGACGGTTTCATGCGCTTTCACATTAGATAATGCAGTTTCCGACTTGTAATGGTGAAAAACACTGCATCTCAGTAGCTGACTTTGTTTAATGCGGTTTTATGACGCTTTATAACTTAACCTAACGTAACGTTCGCACTTGTTTCTAAAAACGCTCTGTTACACTGTTCCGTTCACAATTACGATATTTGCATGACCTCACAGTTTTTCACCAACATAGTACAGTACAGAACGCTGTATCTCGCTAATGGCATCGTTCTTTAAGGTTTCACGATGCTGCATGCGCCTTTCACGAGAATATCACAATATAGAAGTTTCGCACTTGTAACGGTAGCAAGACGCAGTATCTGGCTAGTTCACGCCCGTTTTGTGTGCTTTCACAATGTTTTCACACATCGCAGTTTCGTACTCGCAACAAACACACCATCTCATTAGATGACGTCGTTTTTGGTGGTTTCACCACGCTACCTAGCTTAAACTAACATAACTCACCTTACTAACCATCGCAACTTTATCGGTAGAAAAAGTTTTACTCGCTACTTTACAATGCTTCTGCAACATTACGACGGTTTCATGTGCTTTCACATTAGATAATGCAGTTTCCGACTTGTAATGGTGAAAACCTGCATCTCAGTAGCTGACTTTGTTTAATGCGGTTTTATGACGCTTTATAACTTAACCTAACATAACCGTTCGCACTTGTTATCTAAAAACAGCTCTGTTAGCACTGTTTCGTTCACATTTACGATATTTGCAGTGACCTCACAGTTTTTCACCAGCATAGTACAATACAGAACGCTTTATCTCGCTAAATGACATCGTTCTTTAAGGTTTCACGATGCTTGCATGCGCTTTCACGAAATTATCACAATATAGAAGTTTCGCACTTGTAACGGTGCAAGACGCAATATCTGGCTAGTTCACGCCGTTTTGTGTGCTATCACAATATTTCACCTATCGCAGTTTTGTACTCGCAACAAAACAACACTATCTTGTTAGATGACGTCGTTTTTAGGATTTCACGACGCTACCTAGCTTAAACCTCAACCTAACCTAACTTTCGCACTTCTATCGTTAGAAAACGTTTAACTCGCTACTTTGCAATGCTTTCTGCAACATTACGACGGTTTCATGCACTTTCACTTTAGATATCGCAGTTACCCACTTGTAATGGTGAAAAACACTGCATCTCAATAGCTGACATTGTTTAATGCGGCTTTATGACGCTTTTTAACTTAACCTAACGTAACGTTCGCACTGGTTTCTAAAAACGCTCTGTTACACTGTTCCATTCACAATTACGATAGTTGCATGACCTCACAGTTTTTCACCAACATAGTACAGTACAGAACGCTGTATCTCGCTAAATGGCATCGTTCTTTAAGGTTTCACGATGCTTGCATGCGCTTTCACGAGAATATCACAATATAGAAGTTTCGCACTTGTAACGGTACAAGACGCAGTATCTGGCTAGTTCACGCCGTTTTGTGTGCTTTCACAATGTTTCACACATCGCAGTTTCGTACTCGCAACAAAACAACACTATCTCATTAGATGACGTCGTTTTTGGTGGCTTCACCACGCTACCTAGCTTAAACTAACATAACTCAACTTTACCTAACCATCGCACTTTTATCGGTAGAAAAAGTTTTACTCGCTACTTTACAATGCTTTCTGCAACATTACGACGGTTTCATGCGCTTTCACATTAGATAATGCAGTTTCCGACTTGTAATGGTGAAAAACACTGCATCTCAGTAGCTGACTTTGTTTAATGCGGTTTTATGACGCTTTATAACTTAACCTAACGTAACGTTCGCACTTGTTTCTAAAAACGCTCTGTTACACTGTTCCGTTCACAATTACGACATTTGCATGACCTCACAGTTCTTCACCAACATATTACGGTACAGAACGCTGTATCTCGCTAAATGGCATCGTTCTTTAAGGTTTCACGATGCTTGCATGCGCTTTCACGAGAATATCACAATATAGAAGTTTCGCACTTGTAACGGTACAAGACGCAGTATCTGGCTAGTTCACGCCGTTTTGTGTGCTTTCACAATGTTTCACACATCGCAGTTTCGTACTCGCAACAAAACAACACCATCTCATTAGATGACGTCGTTTTTGGTGGTTTCACCACGCTACCTAGCTTAAACTAACATAACTCAACCTTACCTAACCATCGCAATTTTATCGGTAGAAAAAGTTTTACTCGCTACTTTACAATGCTTTCTGCAACATTACGACGGTTTCATGCGCTTTCACATTAGATATTGCAGTTTCCGACTTGTAATGGTGAAAAACACTGCATCTCAGTAGCTGACTTTGTTTAATGCGGTTTTATGACGCTTTATAACTTAACCTAACATAACGTTCGCACTTGTTTCTAAAAACGCTCTGTTACACTGTTCCGTTCACAATTACGATATTTGCATGACCTCACAGTTTTTCACCAACATAGTACAGTACAGAACGCTGTATCTCGCTAAATGGCATCGTTCTTTAAGGTTTCACGATGCTTGCATGCGCTTTCACGAAATTATCACAATATAGATGTTTCGCACTTGTAAGGTTACAAGAAGCAGTATGTGGCTAGGTCACGCCGTTCTGTGTGCTTTCACAATGTTTCACACATCGCAGTTTCGTACCCGCAACAAAATAACACTATCTCAGTAGATGACGTCGTTTTTGGTGGTTTCACGACGCTACCTAGCTTAAACTAACATAACTCAACCTACCTAACCTTCGCACTTCTATCGGTAGAAAACGTTTTACTCGCTACTTTACAATGCTTTCTGCAACATTACGACGGTTTCATGCGCTTTCACATTAGATATCGCAGTTTCCGACTTGTAATGGTGAAAAACACTGCATCTCAGTAGCTGACTTTGTTTAATGCGGTTTTATGACGCTTTATAACTTAACCTAACATAACGTTCGCACTTGTTCTAAAAACGCTCTGTTACACTGTTCCGTTCACAATTACGATATTTGCATGACCTCACAGTTTTTCACCAACATAGTACAGTACAGAACGCTGTATCTCGCTAAATGGCATCGTTCTTTAAGGTTTCACGATGCTTGCATGCGCTTTCACGAGAATATCACAATATAGAAGTTTCGCACTTGTAACGGAACAAGACGCAGTATCTGACTAGTTCATGGCGTTTTGTGTGCTTTCACAATATTTCACCTATCTCAGCTTTGTACTCGCAACAAAACAACACTATCTCGTTAGATGACGTCATTTTTCGTGGTTTCACGACGCTACCTAGCTTAAACCTCAACCTAACCTAACTTTCGCACTTCTATCGTTAGAAAACGTTTAACTCGCTACTTTGCAATGCTTTCTGCAACATTACGACGGTTTCATGCACTTTCACATTAGATATCGCAGTTACCCACTTGTAATGGTGAAAAACACTGCATCTCACTAGCTGACATTGTTTAATGCGGTTTTATGACGCTTTATTACTTAACCTAGCGTAACGTTCGCACTGGTTTCTAAAAACGCTCTGTTACACTGTTCCATTCACAATTACGATATTTGCATGACCTCACAGTTTTTCACCAACATAGTACAGTACAGAACGCTGTATCTCGCTAAATGGCATCGTTCTTTAAGGTTTCACGATGCTTGCATGCGCTTTCACGAGAATATCACAATATAGAAGTTTCGCACTTGTAACGGTACAAGACGCAGTATCTGGCTAGTTCACGCCGTTTTGTGTGCTTTCACAATATTTCACATATCGCAGTTTCGTACTCGCAACAAAACAACACTATCTCAGTTAGATGACGTCGTTTTTGGTGGTTTCACGACGCTACCTAGCTTAAACTACATAACTCAACCTACCTAACCTTCGCACTTCTATCGTTAGAAAAAGTTTACTCGCTACTTTACAATGCTTTCTGCAACATTACGACGGTTTCATGCGCTTTCACATTAGATATCGCAGTTACCCACTTGTAATGGTGAAAAACACTGCATCTCACTAGCTGACATTGTTTAATGCGGTTTTATGACGCTTTATAACTTAACCTAACGTAACGTTCGCACTTGTTTCTAAAAACGCTCTGTTACACTGTTCCGTTCACAATTACGATATTTGCATGACCTCACAGTTTTTCACCAACATAGTACAGTACAGAACGCTGTATCTCGCTAAATGGCATCGTTCTTTAAGGTTTCACGATGCTTGCATGCGCTTTCACGAGAATATACAATATAGAAGTTTCGCACTTGTAACGGTACAAGACGCAGATCTGGCTAGTTCACGCCGTTTTGTGTGCTTTCACAATGTTTTACACATCGCAGTTTCGTACTCGCAACAAACAACACCATCTCATTAGATGACGTCGTTTTTAGGGATTTCACCACGCTACCTAGCTTAAACTAACATAACTCAACCTAACCTAACCATCGCACTTCTATCGGTAGAAAAGTTTTACTCGCTACTTTACAATGCTTCTGCAACATTACGACGGTTTCATGTGCTTTCACATTAGATATCGCAGCTCCCGACTTGTAATGGTGAAAAACACTGCATCTCACTAGCTGACATTGTTTACAGAGGTTTTATGACGCTTCGTAACTTAACCTCAACCTAACCTTCGCACTTGTATCTAAAAACACTCTGTTGCCGCTGCTTCTGTTCACATTACGATATTGCATGTCACCTCACCGTTTTTCACCAACATAGTACAATACAGAACGCTTTATCTCGCTAAATGACATCGTTCTTTAAGGTTTCACGATGCTTGCATGCGCTTTCACGAGAATTATCACAATATAGAAGTTTCGCACTTGTAACGGTGCAAGACGCAATATCTGGCTAGTTCACGCCGTTTTGTGTGCTATCACAATATTTCACCTATCGCAGTTTGTACTCGCAACAAAACAACACTATCTATGTTAGATGACGTCGTTTTTAGGTGATTTCACGACGCTACCTAGCTTAAACCTCAACCTAACCTAACTTTCGCACTTCTATCGTTAGAAAACGTTTTAACTCGCTACTTTCGCAATGCTTTCTGCAACATTACGACGGTTTCATGCACTTTCACTTTAGATATCGCAGTTACCCACTTGTAATGGTGAAAAACACTGCATCTCAATAGCTGACATTGTTTAATGCGGCTTTATGACGCTTTTTAACTTAACCTAACGTAACGTTCGCACTGGTTTCTAAAAACGCTCTGTTACACTGTTCCATTCACAATTACGATAGTTGCATGACCTCACAGTTTTTCACCAACATAGTACAGTACAGAACGCTGTATCTCGCTAAATGGCATCGTTCTTTAAGGTTTCACGATGCTTGCATGCGCTTTCACGAGAATATCACAATATAGAAGTTTCGCACTTGTAACGGAACAAGACGCAGTATCTGACTAGTTCATGGCGTTTTGTGTGCTTTCACAATATTTCACCTATCTCAGCTTTGTACTCGCAACAAAACAACACTATCTCGTTACATGACGTCGTTTTTAGGATTTCACGACGCTACCTAGCTTAAACCTCAACCTAACCTAACTTTCGCACTTCTATCGTTAGAAAACATTTAACTCGCTACTTTCCAATGCTTTCTGCAACATTACGATGGTTTCATGTACTTTCACATTAGATATCGCAGTTACCCACTTGTAATGGTGAAAAACACTGCATCTCACTAGCTGACATTGTTTAATGCGGTTTTATGACGCTTTATTCCTTAACCTAGCGTAACGTTCGCCACTGGTTTCTAAAAACGCTCTGTTACACTGTTCCATTCACAATCCGATAGTTGCATGACGTCACAGTTTTTCCACCAACATAGTACAGTACAGAACGCTGATCTCGCCTAACTGGCATACGTTCTTTAAGGTTTCACCGATTGCTTGCATGCGCTTTCACGAGAATATTCACAATATAGAAGTTTCACACTTGTAACGGTACCAAGACGCAGTTATCTGGCTAGGTCACGCCGTTTTGGGTGTTCCAATGTTTCACAAATCGCAGTTAGTACTCGCAATAAACCACACCATCTCATTAGATGACGTCGTTTTTGGTGGTTCACCAAAGCTAAAACCCTAGCCTTAAACTAACATTAACTTGGTGGTTTCACGGCACTACCTAGCTTAAACTAACATAACTCAACCTTACCTAACCTTCGCACTTCTATCGTTAGAAAACGTTTTACTCGCTACTTTACTGTGCTTTCTGCAACATTACGACGGTTTCATGTGCTTTCACATTAGATATCGCAGCTCCCGACTTGTAATGGTGAAAAACACTGCATCTCACTAGCTGACATTGTTTACAGAGGTTTTATGACGCTTCGTAACTTAACCTAACCTAACCTTCGCACTTGTATCTAAAACACTCTGTTACACTGTTTCGTTCACATTTACGATATTTGCGTCACCTCACAGTTTTTCACCAGCATAGTACAATACAGAACGCTTTATCTCGCTAAATGACATCGTTCTTTAAGGTTTCACGATGCTTGCATGCGCTTTCACGAAATTATCACAATATAGAAGTTTCGCACTTGTAACGGTGCAAGACGCAATATCTGGCTAGTTCACGCCGTTTTGTGTGCTATCACAATATTTCACCTATCGCAGTTTTGTACTCGCAACAAAACAACCACTATCTTGTTAGATGACGTCGTTTTTAGGATTTCATGACGCTACCTAGCTTTAAACCTCAACCTAACCTAACTTTCGCACTTCTATCGTTAGAAAACGTTTAACTCGCTACTTTGCAATGCTTTCTGCAACATTACGACGGTTTCATGCACTTTCACTATTAGATATGCAGTTAGTACCCACTTGTAATGGTGAAAAACACTGCATCTCAATAGCTGACATTGTTAATGCGGTTTTATGACGCTTTTTCACTTAACCTAGAGTAACGTTCGCACTGGGTTCTAAAAAGCGCTCTGTTACACTGTTCCATTCACAATTAGATAGTTTGCATGAGCTCACAGTTTTCACCAACATAGTACAGTACAGAACGCTGTATCTCGCTAAATGGCATCGTTCTTTAAGGTTTCACGATGCTTGCATGCGCTTTCACGAGAATATCACAATATAGAAGTTTCGCACTTGTAACGGTACAAGACGCAGTATCTGGCTAGTTCACGCCGTTTTGTGTGCTTTCACAATGTTTCACACATCGCAGTTTCGTACTCGCAACAAAACAACACCATCTCATTAGATGACGTCGTTTTTGGTGGTTTCACCACGCTACCTAGCTTAAACTAACATAACTCAACCTTACCTAACCTTCGCACTTCTATCGGTAGAAAAAGTTTTACTCGCTACTTTACAATGCTTTCTGCAACATTACGACGGTTTCATGCGCTTTCACATTAGATATTGCAGTTTCCGACTTGTAATGGTGAAAAACACTGCATCTCAGTAGCTGACTTTGTTTAATGCGGTTTTATGACGCTTTATAACTTAACCTAACGTAACGTTCGCACTTGTTTCTAAAAACGCTCTGTTACACTGTTCCGTTCACAATTACGATATTTGCATGACCTCACAGTTTTTCACCAACATAGTACAGTACAGAACGCTGTATCTCGCTAAATGGCATCGTTCTTTAAGGTTTCACGATGCTTGCATGCCCTTTCACGAGAATATCACAATATAGAAGTTTCGCACTTTTAACGGTACAAGACGCAGTATCTGGCTAGTTCACGCCGTTTTGTGTGCTTTCACAATGTTTCACACATCGCAGTTTCGTACTATCTCGTTATAGGACGTCGTTTTTGGTGGTTTCACGACACTACCTAGCTTAAACTAACATAACTCAACCTAACCTAACCTTCGCACTTCTATCGTTAGAAAACGTTTTACTCGCTACTTTACAATGCTTTCTGCAACATTACGACGGTTTCATGTGCTTTCACATTAGATATCGCAGTTTCCCACTTGTAATGGTGAAAAACACTGCATCTCTATAGCTGACTTTGTTTAATGCGGTTTTATGACGCTTTATAACTTAACCTAACCTAACCTTCGCACTTGTATCTAAAAACGCTCTGTTACACTGTTTCGTTCACAATTACGATATTTGCATGACCTCACAGTTTTTCACCAACATAGTACAGTACAGAACGCTGTATCTCGCTAAATGACATCGTTCTTCAAGGTTTCACGATGCTTGCGTGCGCTTTCACGAGAATATCACAATATAGAAGTTTCGCACTTGTAACGGTACAAGACGCAGTATCTGGCTAGTTCACGCCGTTTTGTGTGCTTTCACAATATTTCACCTATCGCAGTTTCTTACTCGCAACAAAACAACACTATCTCGTTAGATGACGTCGTTTTTAGGATTTCACGACGCTACCTAGCTTAAACCTCAACCTAACCTAACTTTCGCACTTCTATCGTTAGAAAACGTTTTACTCGCTACTTTACAA
>NW_023610101.1:0-13196 GCF_013339725.1 Rhipicephalus microplus
AAACAACATATATCATCATCATCAAGTAAGCGAGGACACATTCAAATATTTCTATCTTGGCTAGCGAAGGATTGGTGTGAATGTTTGCTCTGAGTTGGTCTGAGAAGCCTTGCTCCTCACAAGGTTTGGCAGATAAACTTCACATATGCAGAAAAGGCTTGCAATGCTGAAGTGGTAGCACGTTGTGGTCTCCTAGCGAATGACTTACCATGGGGTTTTGCCGTGGTCATGGAGGGTGCTGGAAGAGTTGTAGAATGTGGTTCGGTTGCAAGTGTATGCTTGTCTCGTCTGTGTAGCGAGAGAAAGGAAGCAACTGAGCAGCCAGTATCTGTCTAAAACCCGTGCTCTGCTTCCATTCATTTTTTCATTTTCTAGGTCTCCCTCACAAACTTTGCTCAGAGTACTCTTATTCATCCACCTTCATTTTTCACACCCCCTCTGCATCAGAACGAATCTGCTTGCATTGAACTTGTTTGGGTCTCAACCCAATTAGGCAACAGGCAAATAGGCTTGGTGCATCAACATACTCAAGATCTTATCGCCGAGCAGCTTACCACCCAATGCAACATTCTTCAACATTATTATATTTTACATTCCTCCTTTCAAGTGTGCAAAAGTGGCAGAACAACGTGTCCTCGTTTGTAGCACAGCCTCAGACACTGAGCTGTGTTCTTGAGCTCTTGAAGAGGCGACACCTTAGTTATATCACTAAAGGTGTCACGGCACCATATATCAAGCTGGGAAGACTTCAGAGGAACTTTGAAAAAAATCTCTGGCATAAGGAAGAATTCCTCCCTTGAACTGGCCTCCCATAATCTCTTCAACAACAACAGGGCCATCCTTCAACAGGAAGCAGTCTCCAGGTTGCACTTGTTGCTGCTGTCTTTTAGCATCATTATGAAATGCGTACCTCATTCAGAGATCCTCCTGCTTAACTGCAAAAGTGGCTTGTTAGAAGATCACAGCAACTTCTTCATTTGTCCAAGGTAGCTTTCAAAGGGAAATGCGCTAAACTGATCTAACGGGCCATGCTCCATGCACTGGCCGGCAAGGTAAACAACTGTGTGTACATTGTTCACCAGCTGCTTTTTTCCATATGGCTCACCAACTTCTTGCACAAATATCCTGAGCACTTCTTTGCAAAGTCATTCTACTCAAGGTAGTGCTTTGGTGACGCTAAAATTCGGATGGCCACATGAAACATTAAAAAAAATGCTTGTATTGAGACACAGAAAGAACAGGCTTCAAGACAACAGGCCCACATATAGGTGAAATGTGCGGAACTCTGTTGCCTTCCATAGATCAAGTTCTTTTGTGCCCCTTGGCTTTCGCTGGAAATGCATTGGAAAAGGCCTTAGATGGCACTCGCAAGCTCTCATTTAGTTGGCAATGATGAGCTCTGCTCAGCTCTATTGCTGTGGCCTTGGCATATCCAGTTTCTGAGAAGTAGACGCATGACTTCTAAGCAGACAAGGTGCATTTATTCAGTTGGAAAGAATGCAACCATGTCAACATCAAGTGACAGAAGGTGAAGCAGCAGTATGATGGCGTTTGTTGTCTTGAGAACGAAACGATGCATCAGTCCATGCTGGTGCAGTGGAGTCTGGGAAATGTGACCCTGTTTTCCGACATGCTTTCCTTTTGTATGCACCGCTCACAGGCATAATACCCAGTGTGGCCAACAATACACTTGATGTAGCTTCTTGCAGGGGCATCACACACTATGGCTTCAATGCGCACATGTACGTGAATGTCTCCTCTGCTCAACCCCTCAGAGGTTAGCTTGGCGACTTCTTGCGCAAATGGCCGCAAATAATCCTCTAGACACGGTGGCTTCCCTGCACCGCAGTACACACTAACAACAAATGGCGGCGATGCGTGCACATTTGTTACGCGGCACAAAATGGGCCAGAAAGCAAGCTGGCTGCTTTTGTACAGTGATACTCCATCAATGTTACCTTGCAGTTTCAGTTCACAAGGAAGTGCTTGCACCTGATGCAACACTTGACGGATGCCTTCTTCAAAACCGAAGTTCTTCAGAACAAACGAACCATTCTGCTCCACCTGAGCTTTACGCTCGGTTTTCAATATGGTTCTTGCATCTTTGGGAAGGTCAGCGACACCTCTACGCTGACAGAAGTCGAGGACATCATTAATGCAGCGCATTCGTCATATTATGCTTGCCTGCAATGAGTGCGAACTCTTCGTTTGCAGGCACTTCCGCCGATTCAACAAAAAGCCTTGCACTGCTAGTTAACGCTGCACCCTCGCCCGGCCCTGTGCGGCTGTCTGAAGTGACGCCGTTATCACTTGATTCGCAGCCAAGCGGACTGTCTTCGTCACTTGAGCTACACTCAGTGCCGCTTTGCTACATAGCGGCACCCCTTCAGACTCTTCGCCGCACTCGACAAGATCAGCATCTTGTTCACAAACACGGTCGTCTTCGCTCTCTGAAACTGTGTTGAACCATTGGGCGCAGGCTCACCTGCGTTGTCCATGGAAGTTTCATTTGCCAGCCTTCTGCGGCTCACCCGGCTCCGGGGATTAAATGGTGCCAACGCGAGCAGCACGCACTCCGTCGCTGCGCAGGAAATCGCAACGAGGCCCTGCGACAAACTGCGTGAATCCGAGTTCGCTCAGCGCCTTGTCGTGCTCACCCTCGTCACACTGTGACATGTCCCTCCACTTAGAGGGCATGATGACGGAACTAGATGATACGGAAGCCCAAACCGCAACGTTTGGAAGCCACAACCCGAGCAAACACTTCAACGGTGGGCCAGAAAATCTACCTGACCAGGCCTGGAGCAACAAGCCAGAGGCCAGAGAGCATGGGCAGAAAGGCTATTCTTGGCTACTATTGAATAGGGCAAACGCCGGCATGGCCAACGTTACTAAAACCTGGTCTAGTAACGTTGGGCATGGCTAGGTCAGCTAGATCGTTACTAATAAAGGGCAGAAATCATTAGTAACTAAACATGTTTAAAACAGCTCAGTATTGGTGTAAACAAAAATTTGTGCTGAGCTGTTTTTATTGAAATGAAGATAAGCTGAGATAACTTCAAAATCTCGTTTCCGTACACGGCACCGCAAATATAGCTTAAATATTCATTATGAAAACTTTTGCTTTGGCAAATGAAGTATTTTCTTAGCAAGCCACCATCTATGACAGTCTATCGTTAGGTCATGTCGTTATCTATGATTATGTCTTGTGATATTTTTCCTCGTGTGTTGCACCACGGCCGGTGTTTTTTGTTTTAATCCAGCGGTTGTGGTTATATCTACAGTTGACAGATTTCGGTGATTAATCTGAGTCAGCCCCCCGCAGGGGCGTCTGCGTAAGCAGGCGTTTGGTGTGTAGCGACACCACGGACCCGAGCTAACGGGGGGGGGGTTTCGGCTCCCTCCCACGCCTAGACGTGCGTGGCTTTGCCGTGTCAGGGGAAAAGAGGATCCTGGGGTTGAGTCGACACCAAGTTATTAGACCTTTAAGCCCCCCCCCCCCCCGGCAGAGGCAACACACCCCTTCGGCCCCGGCTTCACGTAGACGGCAACCCCTGGGCTGACCCACCCAGGGGAAATCGGCAGTCGCCTTTTCCTATCTCTCTCTCCCTACATCTTCGTCTTTCTTACTTTTTTAGCTTTCCTGTCTACTTCTCTCTTCTGCTTACTTCCAATTTTCTCAACGGCAAGGGTTAACCCTGTGCTAATAGCCTACCTTGGCCTAGGTGCATTGGGTTATAGCAGAGTTGTACAGCTGACGTCTGCAAGCTTTCATCATCCGCAAACTTGCAGCGTCCCCTCGTTGGGCTCCGTGGTGAGTGGCCGCCAATGCTGCTGAACACATACAATAGCATGCATAATGCATTCCCTTTACTTAGTGATCGTGCCTTCTGAAAGCGGGTACGCATCGAATATATCAATTTTTCATCTGGCCAGGACAAATGTTTCCTCATTTTCACGTTATACACTGCGAGAAAACTAACAAGCAAGCCAGAACTGTATCCCACTTCGTAGTGGCTAGGTGCTTAACCTGAAACTCTCGGTGCCGGGTACAAGGTTACCAGAATGGCCAGCGGAGATTTACTCCTTCAGATACGTCACAAAGATCAATTCGAAAAACTGAACACCCTCACAACGTTTGGAGACCCACCCATCAGTATTACGCCACACAGATCCATGAACTCTGCTCGCGGGGTAGTATCGGACGCAGATTTGCTTGACCTGACCGAAGCTGAACTTCTAGAAGGATGGAAGAGCCAGAACGTGACAAACGTACAGCTTATTAGGATAAGAAGAGATCAAAAGGAAAATATCAACCAAAACACTTAGTACTGGACCTTTGCTTCGAACGATTTGCCGGAAACCATTCAAACCGGGTATACAAATACTTCCGTGAGGCCATATATTCCTAGCTCCCGCCGTTGCTTCAAATGTCTGAGATATGGCCGCGGCTCGCAAAGCTGTCGTGGCCGGAAAACTTGTGCTCTGTGTGGAGTCGTGGGCCATGCATCCGACAACTGCGAAGCACCTGCACGCTGTGTGAACTGTGGCGGTAATCATGCCGCGTACTCACGTTCTTGTTCTTTCTGGAAAAAAGAAAAAGAGATCATCACTTTAAAGATAAAAGAAAACATTACATTTAAAGAAGCAAGAAAAAGAGTCTCGCCATTTTATGGCCCCACATATGCTGATGCGGCGCGCCAGGGGGCAGTGTCGCACCAGTCCTCGCCACTCCTTCGGCCTGCGCAGAGCGAGCCATTGGCTGTGGCGCCTGCCCCCAAGGCGGCAGTAGTTGAGTCTACTCCGCCTACTATTGAACAGAGACCAGGGACTCCAGGGTCCTCGGGTCTCAAGGCCTCACCTCGCCAGGCGAGGCCCAAGCTTCAAAAAACCAGCTCGCATGAGCGGGCATCCAGTGCCTCTGAGGAGGCAATGGATACGGAGGCACCCCTGGTGCCAAAAGAGCGGCGCGGCTCTCTGGAGCGCGCCAAGAAAACTAAAAAGCTCATAACAGGGCCTGATAATAGCCCTGCTACTTGAGCTCGACCTTTCAGCTTAAACAAGTCACTCCCTTAACGTACACACAGCACTACTTACTTCCAATATGGAAACACAAATTATACATTGGAACGTCAGAGGCCTGCTTAAAAACCTTGACGACGTCCAAGAGCTTTATACAAATACTCATCTCAAGTGCTGTGTGTACAGGAAACACACCTAAAATCCTCCAATACAAATTTTTTACGTGCTTACGTCATATACCGAAAGGACCGAGATGATGCTGTGGCGTCATCCGGTGGCGTAGCCATTATTATTAACCAAGGAGTAGCGTGTACACATTTACCACTCCAGACATCCCTTGAGGCGGTGGCTGTTCGAGCGTTACTATTAAAAAAACTCGTCACCATCTGCTCTTTGTATGTACCTCCCCACCACCGTCTTGAAAAACGTGAATTTCAGTCTTTAATAGATGAACTGCCTGAACCCTATTTGCTTCTTGGAGACCTAAATGCACATAGTGGACTGTGGGGCGATTCTCGCTGTGATGCACGAGGTCGTCTCATTGAACAATTTCTCTTCTCTTCCGGTGCCTGTTTGTTGAATAGGAAAGAGCCAACATACTATAGCGTTGCCAACAAAACTTACTCGTCTATCGACCTCAGCATCGTATCACCTTCACTCCTACCCCTACCCAAATGGAAAATCATAAATAATCTATATGGTAGTGACCATTTTCCAGTAGTGTTGAGTTCACAAACAACATATGAAGGTCCTCTACACGTTCCCAAATGGCTGATAAACAAAGCAGACTGGGAACAGTTCCATAACACTACACATTTGAGTTGGACAGACATATGTAGCTTAAACGTAGATGAAGCTGTGCAGTATTTCACAGCTTTTCTAACTGACGCAGCAGCCAAGTGCATACCGCAAACATCTGGAATGCCCGGCAAACGACACGTCCGATGGTGGAACACGGAGTGTCGTAATGCGCGAAAGGAACAGAACAGGGCATGGAGATTGCTGCGCAACTCGCCAACAGCGGAAAATCTTGACACGTTCAAGAAAATAAAGTCTCAAGGAAGGAGAACGCATCGGCAGGCCAGAAGAGAAAGCTGGCAGAAGTTTTTGTCAGGGATCAATTCATACACACAGGAGGCAAAAGTCTGGAACATGGTCGGTAGGATAGCAGGGAAACAAGCACATACACTTCTACTCGTAAACACTCAAGGTGATACCTTGGAAGATCAGGCAAACTTCCTCGGGGCACACTTTGAATGGGTATCCAGCTCGTCCCACTATACTGACACTTTCCAAAAATACAGAACAAGAATAGAAAAGCAGAAACTCGAACACAAATGCACTAGATACGAGGCATATAATCAAGCGTTCAGTCTAGCTGAGCTGCGAATGTCTCTAAACTCCTGCAGTACTTCTGCCCCAGGTTCTGACCGTGTCGTTTATGAAATGTTAAAAAACCTACCGATCGAAACACGAAAAACCTTACTTTGTTTGTACAATGCTATCTGGTTTTCTGGCACTATCCCTAACTCCTGGAAAGAGGCTATTATAATTCCCATTTTGAAAGAGGGCAAGGACCCTTCTTTACCTTCGAGTTATAGGCCTATTGCATTCACAAGCTGCTTGTGCAAAATCTTCGAAAAAATGATAAACTGCAGACTTGTACATTTCCTTGAAACAAACAATTTGCTCGACCCATTTCAGTGCGGGTTTCGAGAAAGTAGATCCACCACAGACCACCTTTTTTCCCCGCAGGGGCGCCTGATAAAGCAGGCGTTTGGTGTGTAGCGACACCACGGACCCGAGCTAACGGGGGAGTTTCTACTCCCTCCCACGCCTAGCCGTGCGTGGCTTTGCCGTGTCCGGGGAAAAGGGAATCCTGGGGGTTGAGCTGACGCTGGGTGATTGGACCTTTAAGGCCCCCCGGCAGAGGCAACACACCCCTTTGGCCCCGGCTTCACGTAGACGGCACCCCTGGGCTGACCCACCCAGGGGAAATCGGCAGTCGCCTTTTCCTATCTCTCTCTCCCTACATCTTCGTCTTTCTTACTTTTTAGCTTTCCTGTCTACTTCTCTCTTCTGCTTACTTCCAATTTTCTCGGCGGCAAGGGTTAACCCTGTGCAAATAGCCTACCTTGGCCTATGCGCATTGGGTTATAGCAGGGTTGTACGGCTGACGTCTGCAAGCTTTAGCATTCGCAAACTTGCAGCGTCCCCTCGTTGGGCTCCGTGGTGGGTGGCCGCCAACGCTGCTGAACAACATACAATTAGCATGCAGAAAGCATTTCCTTCACTTAGTGATCGTGCCTCCTCAAAGCGGGTACGCACCGGAGACATCAATTTTTTCACCCGGCCAAGACAATTGTTTCCTCGTTTCCACGTTATACACTGTGAAAAAACTAACAAGCAAGCCAGAACTGTATCCCCCTTCGTAGTTTCTAGATGCTTAACCGAAACTCTCGGTGCCGGGTACAAGGTTACCAAAATGGCCAGTGGAGATCTACTCCTTGAAATACGTGACAAAGACCAATTCGATAAACTGAACACCATCACAACGTTTGGAGACACACCCATCAGTATTACGCCACACAGGTCCATGAACTCATCTCGCGGGGTCGTATCGGACGCAGATTTGCTTGACCTGACCGAAGCTGAACTTCTGGAAGGATGGAAGAGCCAGAACGTGACAAACGTACAGCGGATTAAGATAAGAAGAGATCAAAAAGAAATACCAACCAAACACTTAGTACTGACCTTTGCTTCGAGCGATTTGCCGGAAACCATTCAGACTGGGTATACAAAGACATCCGTGAGGCCATATATTCCCAACCCCCGCCGTTGCTTCCAATGTCAGAGATATGGCCACGGCTCGCAAAGCTGTCGTGGCCGGAAAACTTGTGCTCTATGTGGAGTCGTGGGCCATGCCTCCGACAACTGCGAAGCACCTGCACACTGCGTGAACTGTGGTGGTAATCATGCCGCGTACTCGCGTTCCTGTTCTTTTTGGAAAAAAGAAAAAGAGATCATCACTCTAAGATAAAAGAAAACATTACATTTAAAGAAGCAAGAAAAAGAGTCTCGCCATTTATGGCCCCACATATGCTGATGCGGCGCGTCAGGGGGCAACGCCGCACCAGCCCTCGCCACCCCTTCGGCCTGCGCAGAGCGAGCCGTCGGCTGTGGCTCCTGCCCCAAGGCGGCTGTAGCCCAGGCTACACCGCCCACTCCCAAACAGAGACCGGAGACTCCAGAGTCTTCGGGTCTCAAGGCCTCCCCCCACCAGGCGAGGCCCAAAATCCAAACTAACAGCCCGCACGTGCGGGCATCCAGTGCCTCCGAGGAGGCAATGGATACGTCGGCACCCTTGGTGCCGAAAGAGCGGCGTGGCTCCTTGGAGCGCGCCAAGAAAACAAAAAAGCAAATAACAGGGCCTGGTGACGGCCCTGTTAAGTAAACTCAAACTCCCCGTCTAAACAGCCACTCGCTTTTCGTACACACGGCATTATTTTACATTCACCATGAACACTCAAATTATACAATGGAACGTCAGGGGCCTTCTCAGAAACCTTGACGACATCCAAGAACTCCTACACGAACACTCACCAAAAGTGCTGTGTGTACAAGAAACACACCTTAATTCAAAACACACAAATTTTCTTCGCAAATACGTTATTTTTCGAAAGGACCGTGATGATGCCATGACATCATCCGGAGGTGTTGCCATCATAGTGAATCAAGGAATTGCATGCACACACTTACAACTCCAAACACCCCTTGAGGCAGTGGCTGTTCGAGCGGTTCTTTTTGATAAACTGATCACAATCTGCACTATTTACATTCCTCCTAGCTATCAGCTGCAAAAACGCGATTTACACTCTCTAATTGATGAACTTCCGGAGCCTTATGTTCTCCTTGGAGACTTTAATGCGCATAGCAGGCTATGGGGTGATTCTCGGTATGACGCGCGAGGTCGACTGATCGAACAGTTCCTTATCTCGTCGAGCGCATGTCTCCTAAATCGAAAAGAACCAACCTATTATAACCTCGCTAATAACACCTACTCCTCCATAGACCTGAGCATAGTATCTCCATCTCTTGTGCCCCTACTCCAGTGGAAAGTCGTCAGTAATCTGTACGGAAGTGACCACTTCCCCGTAGCTTTGAGCACAACGACAGTAACTGAGTGTCCACCACGTGTTCCCAAGTGGCTCATAAACAGAGCCGACTGGGAACAGTTTCATACTATCGCTTGTCTAGGTTGGAATGACATCTGTACTCTAAACATTGATGGCGCTGTGAACTACTTCACAGCGTTTTTGATTGATGCTGCAACAAAATGCATCCCACAAACAAATGGACACCCTGGAAAACGAAGTGTGCCATGGTGGAACTCTGAATGCCGAAACGCGCGCAAACAGCAAAACAGAGCTTGGAGGCTGCTTCGGAACTCACCGACAGCCGAAAATCTTGAAACCTTCAAGAAAATAAAGTCTCAAGGCAGGAGAACGCGTCGGCAAGCCAGAAGAGAAAGCTGGCAGAAGTTTTTATCAGGGGTTAATTCATACACACAGGAGGCTAAAGTCTGGAGCATGGTCGGTAGAATAGCAGGGAAACAGTACACACACTTCCACTCGTAAACACTCAGGGTGATACCTTGGAAGATCAGGCAAACTTCCTCGGTGCACACTTCGAACAGGTATCCAGCTCATCCCACTATACTGACACCTTCCAAAAATACAGAACAAGAATTGAAAAGCAGAAACTCGAACACAAATCCACCAGATACGAGGCATATAACCAAGCTTTCAGTCTAGCTGAGCTCCGAACATCTCTAAACTCCTGCAGTACTTCTGCCCCAGGTTCTGACCGTGTGATGTATGAAATGTTAAAAAACCTACCAAACGAAACCCGAAAAACCTTACTTTGTTTGTACAATGCTATTTGGTCTTCTGGCACAATTCCTACCTCCTGGAAAGAGGCTATTGTTATTCCCATTTTGAAAGAGGGCAAGGACCCTTCTTTACCTTCGAGTTATAGGCCTATTGCACTCACAAGCTGCTTGTGCAAAATCTTCGAAAAAATGATAAACTGCAGACTTGTACATTTCCTTGAAACAAACAATTTGCTCGACCCATTTCAGTGCGGGTTTCGAGAAGGTAGATCCACCACAGACCACCTTGTTCGTATCGAGGCACAGATCAGAGACGCCTTCGTCAGTAAACAATATTTTCTCTCTGTGTTCCTCGATATCGAAAAGGCTTATGATACAACATGGCGTTTCGGAATTCTAAGAGACCTGTCCCACCTTGGTGTGCGCGGAAGAATGTTTCATATAATCGAAAGTTGCCTGTCAAACCGGACATTCCGTGTCCGAGTGGGCACGGTTCTTTCCCAAACATTTGTTCAGGAAACAGGCGTGCCACAAGGTGGTGTACTTAGCTGCACACTTTTTCTCATAAAAATGAATTCCTTGCGCTTGTCCATCCCTCGCAAAATGTTTTATTGCACATATGTCGATGACGTCCAGCTTGGCTTTAGGTCTTGCAATCTGGCAATGTGTGAGCGGCAGGTTCAGTTAGGTTTAAACAAGGTCTCCAAATGGGCAGAGGAAAACGGATTCCGGCTGAACCCAGGAAAAAGCACGTGTGTCTTGTTCTCTCGAAAGAGAGGCATGCACTCAGAACCCGACATTGAACTGAACGGCCAACGTCTGTCTGTGAATGCGGAGCATAAATTCCTAGGCTTAATCTTGGACAACAAGTTGACCTTCGTACCGCACATAAAGTATTTAAAAACAAAATGTTTAAAAGCCATGAATGTTATAAAAGTGTTGTCACGTACTACGTGGGGTAGTGATAGGCAATGCCTCATGAACCTCTATAGAAGCCTTATTCGTACCCGCTTAGATTATGGGGCCGTTGTCTATCAGTCTGCCACTCAAAGTGCCTTGAAAATGCTGGACCCCGTGCACCATTTGGGCATCCGCCTTTCTACGGGTGCTTTTCGCACCAGCCCCGTAGAAAGCCTTTATGTTGAGTCAAATGAGTGGTCGCTTCATCTGCAGAGAACTTACATGTCCTTTGTTTATTTCCTTAAAGTGAAAGCAGACAAGAAGCACCCCTCATACTCTACAATTAATGATTTGTCGAGCTCAACACTGTTTCAAAACAGGCCTTCGATGAGGCAGCCCTTCTCAATTCGCCTGAAGTGTCTAGCTGAAGAAACTGAAGTGTCACTTGAACATAGTTTAATGGCTCCTGTAGCATACCCGCCACCGTGGCAGTGGCAGACTATAGACTGCGATGTGTCTTTCCTAGAGGTTACAAAACATGCAGCTATTGCCCATATCCGAACACACTTTCTGGAACTTCAACACAAATACACACGTCCTGAGTTCTTCACAGATGCCTCCAAGACTAACTCCTCTGTGTCCTACGCTGCTGTCGGCCCATCCTTTTCGGATGCTGGCCCTCTACATCCACGCACAAGTATCTTCACAGCGGAAGCTTACGCGATACTGGTGGCAGCTAAACACATCAAACAATTACAAATACAAAAAGCAGTAATTTATACAGACTCCCTCAGTGTGGTAACGGCTCTGCACAGTCTTAAAAAACAAAAAAAACCCAGTCCTTGTCTCACTTTACTCCATTTTGTGCACACTCTACACACACAAACAACATGTTGTAGTGTGCTGGGTGCCAGGGCACCGTGAGATCCAAGGCAACGTGAGGGCGGATCAGCTCGCTGCATCCGTCCATGAGAGCACCGCCATTACATCTATATCAATCCCGGCCCTTGATCTTAAGCCGTCTCTCAAACTAAACCTCAGGGACTACTGGCAGAGCAAGTGGGATACACACACACAAAACAAACTACACGTTATCAAGCCACACCTTGGCCATTGGCCACCAGTATCAAAATCACGTCTAACAGAGGTAACACTAACAAGACTCAGGATAGGACACACATACACGACACACGTAGATCTTTTATCCGGTGGTGATCCACCATTGTGTGATAAATGTGGTGAGACATTAACAGTTCTTCACGTTTTAATTCAATGTAAACATTTAGACAGTCTAAGAAGACACCACTTCCCACTACCCTACCGACAACATATACCTTTACACCCTGCAATGTTCGTCGGTAGGGAACCGCTTTTAGTCACAAATCACTATTAGCGTTTTAAAGGAAATTCATAATTTTCATATCATATACCCGGGCATACCGTAGCACGACCTCTCTTGAGAGGTTTTGCTGCGGTGGCTACACAGGAAAGCACATGCCTCACGGCCCTTGGACGCAAGGGTATGAACGAGTGAGGCACTTGTGCTAATGCCATACATATCCACCATCGTCTTATTATCACCAACTTTTGTCATCATTCACACCACACACATCTTTCACGGCATGGTCATCATTTTATTACTCGTATGTTCTTACCCGCCTTATCGCGAGGAATTTTATGGCCCTTATACAGCCGCTTATCACAATCATTGTCCATATTTTTAGTAAGATGAATTGGCGCTCTTTGGCCAACAAATGGTCCTTGCGCCAAAAACACCATATATCATCATCATCACACGTCCTGAGTTCTTTACAGATGCCTCCAAGTCTAACTCCTCTGTGTCCTACGCTGCTGTCGGCCCATCCTTTTCGGATGCTGGCCCTCTACATCCAGGCACAAGTATCTTCACAGCGGAAGCCTACGCGATACTTGTGGCGGCTAAACACATCAAGCAATTACAAATACAAAAAGCAGTAATTTATACAGACTCCCTCAGTGTAGTAACGGCTCTGCACACTCTTAAAAAACACAAAAACCCAGTCCTTGTCTCACTTTACTCCATTTTATGCACACTATACACACTCAAACAACATGTTGTAGTGTGCTGGGTGCCAGGGCACCGTGAGATTCAAGGCAACGTGAGGGCGGATCAGCTCGCTGCATCCGTCCACAAAAGCACTGCCCCTACACCCATATCAATCCCGGCCGTTGATCTTAAGCCGTCTCTCAACGAAACCTCAGAGTATACTGGCAGAGCAAGTGGGATACACAACACACAAAACAAACTACATGTTATTAAGCCACACCTTGGTCATTGGCTGCCTGTATCGAAATCGCGTCATACAGAGGTAATACTACGAGACTCAGGATAGGACACACATAA
>NW_023610102.1:0-11996 GCF_013339725.1 Rhipicephalus microplus
TCCAGAGTACAAACACTTGTTATTTCCATGGCGCAGTGAACTGACTAAATCAAGGATGATGGAAGTTGTCATCACGAAATTTCGTTGCCGCGTTACCTCCCTCAATTTTTACTTGCATAGATCAGGCATATTGAATTCCCCTATGTGCATTTACTGTAATCAAGAGGAAACGATCAGTCATTTTTTATTACATTGTCGCCGTTTCGATTTATTCAGGCAAAGCATACTAGCACCACCTCTTCAAAGACTGGGCTTGCAACTATCACAGCCTGATCTTCTTTCATTTGGAGCCTCTACACTGGGTTTCAGCCACAGGGATGTTTTATTCGCCGTTCAAGAATACATCACTGCGACTAAACGATTTTCTTGCTAAATTGCTGTCTCAAAATTTTTCTTATTTTTTTTTCTGCAAACTTGATATCGGTATTTCAAATCAAAATTAAGTTACAAAAAAAATTGTAGGAATGACACAATGCTGAAAGTTTAGGGCAAATTCACCTTAAAATCGGCCAATCCCCTTCTTTGGGTACGAGCCATTTCTACAGGGAAACAACAACAACAACAACAAGGCGAAAGGGCTTCGCATGATTGGCTTGAATTCATGCCTCAAGCTGCCATACCCTTAGGACTGTATTGACCTCTTTCGCGGAATATTCTCAAAAATGAAACCAGGCGGTTAGTTCCTACGGGCTGTTAAACATGGCACCCACCATTCCGTCCCTCACCATGAAGTGTTTGGCACTCAGACCTTTAACTTTCGTCGTGTTGCTGACATTCGTGAATTCAAAGATAAGCACTTTCATACACTCACTGAATTTTGGGTGCCCTTTCATCACTTCCGCATAAATCATAATTTTCTGTTTTGAGAAAAGTGGGAATTTAAATAGTATTCCTGAGTGATTACATACAATAAATGAGCAACCACTGAACAGCTTCATGCCATTTTGGAAGTGTCCGCATCGAAGGATCAGTTGTTGAGGAGAAGGTCGATGATTCGATTCTGATTTCGACCGTCAAATTTTGGTGTCGGCGGAATCGTAGAGGTCTGGGTAATGTGTGACGTCAATGCACGTTTAGGAGCACCAGAAGGTCGAAATAACCAAAGCTCTCCTCTGCGGCGTTCCTAATAATTATATTGTATTTTGATACGTAAAATCCCAGATAATATTCTTTTTGAAGGGCACGAGTGACGCATGGAAAGACGAGAATACTGGGAGATTGTTGAGTGACACGTGTGTGTGACAGGCTCTGCCGCACATTCGCCTAATAGAACTGCTCGAGCGAGAAATGGGCCTATAGCGAAGGTTGAGGGGCAATCGAAAGTATTGCTGCCACATGCGCAATGACCCACCATATTGCATGAAATTTTGAAATGGCTCAAAAACTGTGCTCTATTTAGCGTATTTTTGCTCTGTGAGCCCCATTGCACGTCTATCAGCGTAGACTTTTGTGATACATGCTTGCAAAGAGCCTCGATTTCATACGTAGAACACAAAACACAGAACAGAATCTGAAAGAGAAGGTTTGATATATTTTATTTACCAATAGCTTCCTGTACGAGATCACCGTGTTATTCATTCGTTGTGCGGTGACGTGCTCTGGTTGGCGCTTATGTGGATGAGGACGTTCACCGAGTGATGATGGCACCACCATCTTTGACGGAGATGTGTTCTGCCAGCTCGTTAGGAACGATTTGCTTGTGCCGGTGATTTTCTTGGCATATGGCGCTTAACCTTCAGTAGGGCACTCATGACCTCCTGAAGACAATCCATAGGCCAACGACTAGTTCCGTCACAAAGGAGCGGCTAGCGATGTCGAGAGAACTGTGCACCAGCGCGATAACGAACAGAGCTTTAGCTTTGCATTGGTTAGCCACTACCAAGATAGTGGGCCGCAAAAAAAGCGTCCGGCCAATTATCTTATTATTAAAAATTTGTATTGAAAAGCTTTGTTGCACTTACATTTTACCAAAACAAACATACAAGCCAATCACTCTTTTGAAGAGTACATCTGCCAAGTGGGGCGAGACACGGTAGCCAACCCTTGTGTGCGAAAAGTGTTGTGTTCTGGGTTTTCGGTATCGGTTTCGGAATGACATGTGATGATGCCAGGGGGCGCCGCTCTGGCATCCAGGATTTCAAGGGGACTGTGAAATAAAACCAGTGTGCGTTGGGTAACCGTGGAGTGCGGTTGTTGTTCTTCTCTTCGGCGCTTCGTGCCAACCCGCGTGTTCGGGCTGGTCGGCGTCCCCGCCGGCCGCGTACGTCTCCGTCGTCTGTCTTCTTCTTCTGCTTCGTCGGGACCAGCTAGCCCCAACACAGCAATGACGACGAGGATAGGATAGAACCCATTTCCTTCTCCGTGTTTGTCTTTTTCTTGCTTCTAACGAACCAACCCTGCTAATCCTAGACGCTCTTTGTTCCCAGCATGGTGGCTGCTGCGTGCTGCGTCGCTTCATTCCTTCTTCATTCAGCTACGCCGTCTCCATCGTCTTCTTCAAAAAGTGTACTGGTGTCATTTTGTTCTCGTCTGCACCTCTCCATTCTTCTTGCTTGAAATGACGTCTCCTATTCCACTTCTCCTATTTCTTCATTAGCCCGGAGACCCGCCACTTCCGTGGGCGGACTGGAAATTGGTGTTTCAGCCCTACGCAGACGCGGCCGGGGAAGACACCAGCAAGCTTGAGCGTCGCAAGGCCCTGCTGCTCAACGCGTTGGGCACTGCCGGGTTAAAGCTCTTCTATACTTTGGAAGCCACCAACGCGTCGCCGATGCCAGCGTCGGGAGATGCCTTCAAGAATACTGTTGCTCTTTTCGATGAACATTTTAAAGATGTCTCGTGCGATTATCTCGCACGCGTAAAATTCCAAGAAAGGCGACAATTGCCTGGTGAGCCAGTCGCCGAGTTCATTACTTCTCTTCGAACGCTCGCCGCGTCGTGCGGCTTCGGCGAGCTCGAGGACGATATGATCCACCGTCAGCTTTTCAGCGGGGTAGCCTCGCAAAACGTCCGCTGCCGCATCCTTCAAAAAGGCTCCTCGATTTCATTATCCGAAGCCCTTTCGATTGCGCGAAAGGACGAGCTTATTCGCTCCCAGTTTGAGCATTTCGCTCCGCATTCAGTGCAGCAACTTTCTGCTGCGGGGGGCCAAGGCGGCGGCTCTTTCTTTCCCGGGACGCGTCAACATGGCGGCCCTTCACCTTCGTCTCGGCGCGGCAGCCAACATGGACGCCCGCCTGCACAGTCCTTCCGTGGCGGCCAACATGGTGGCCTCTCTGCGACGCGGGGGCGAGGAAGCCGGCAATATGGCGACCCCATTCCGCCAAATTCTGGTTTTCAGGAACACCACCGAGCTCCTAACTCGCGTTCGCAATTTTCTTCTCCAAGCGCAACCGCGCATTGCTTTCGTTGCGGATCGGCTCAGCATTTAGCCAATTTTGCGCAGTGTCCCGCGAGAAACCGCACTTGTCTTGCGTGCGGAAAAATCTGACATTTTCAGTCCGTATGCAATTCCCGTCCCGCAAATCTTCCTGAACCAGTTTTTTCGTCCGCTCCTTCGAGCACTGCACAGACCAATACGGTCACTGTTTTAAATGTGGATGACCTCCACACTACGACCGAGCCCAGCATCGTAGCTTCAGTGGGCCATGTGCCCTTGTCATTTCTCGTGGACACTGGTGCCTCAGTCTCTTTAATCAGTGCCGCTGACTTTCATAGCCATTTTTCCGACATTCGGCTTTTGCCTTTACACGTCGTTCTACAAACATATTCCAAGGAAACGATTGAGATATTAGGTCATTTTACAGCTCAGGTCTCCTATCGCAGTCGCACTGCTTCCATTGCTTTTTATGTAACTGCCAATGGCAGCTCGCTTTTGGGACGTGATGCCATCAGGGCTTTGTCCATCAACATTGTTGGTGCGTCTATGACGTGTGCTCAAGTCGACGTCCAAGATGATCTTCCGGCCAACGCGCCTTCTGAATTCTACCACCTGTTCACCCGTGAACTGGCTTGTGTGCGCGGTTTTGTGCATAAAGTGATGCGTCGACCAGGTGTGTGCCCTGTGCGTACCAAGCTGCGCCGCATTTCTCTTCTTCTCCGTGAGCTAGTTTCTGCGGAACTGTCTCGCCTTCAAGCCAGCGGAATCATCGAGCCTGTCTCTGCTTCCAACTGGGTTTCTCCACTGGTCGTCGTCAAGAAAAAAGATGGATCCCTTCGACTATGCGTCGACTTACGAGAACCGAACAAGGCGATCGTCATAGACGGGTTTCCACTTCCTCACATTAAAGAATCTTCATCAGCTGTCCGGAGCGATATGTTTCTCCAAGCTGAACCTCGCGTCAGCTTATCACCAAGTTGAACTTTCTAATTTGATCACTTCTAATTTGAGCTGGAAAACTCATATCGAAGGTATAACATCAGCAGCACTGCCGCGATTGTGGTTCTTAAAGCATCGCATGATGCACTGCACCAGCAAAACAAAACTAGTCGCTTACACTACATTGGTACGCCCATTGTTGGAATATGCTGACGTTGTATGGGATCCACACACACAAACAGAAATATACTTACTAGAACGAGTCCAAAATAAATCCCTTCGGTTTATTTACCACGCGTACAGTAGACACTGTTCAGTCACTGAACTCCACAATAGATCCGCTCTTCCCACATTGGAGTCCCGTAGAAAGCTACATCGCTTAAAATTCCTTTATAACATAGTCAACGGACACTCATGACTCGCCTTTAACACTTACATGCAGTACAATACATCGCGAAAAACTCGGAACAAGCATGATAACACCATAGTGGTGCCACTTACAAAAACAAATTCTCGGCGATATTCATTCTTTCCACGAACAATTTCCGACTGGAATGAACTACCTCATGACGTCACCAGCATCGCAGCGCCCGACGCATTCTTATCAGCTGCCACTGCCTGTCTGTAGTAAAAGCTGTCTGGTCGTATGTGCAGATTTCAATTCTTCTAATGATGTTTTTACACTTCGTGTTAGGAACAAAAATTTGGATTGTATTTTTGATACCGCTCTTGTGTTGCTCCTGTAACCTGAGTATTCATGTTCCACGCAAACCTGTTATGTGGTGATTTTATTTCTGCGCCGTTGATTGATTGATTTGTGGTGTTTAACGTCCCAAAACCACCATATGATTATGAGAGACGCCGTAGTGGAGGGCTCCGGAAA
Organism: Rhipicephalus microplus; assembly: GCF_013339725.1. Lineage (NCBI taxonomy): Eukaryota > Metazoa > Arthropoda > Arachnida > Ixodida > Ixodidae > Rhipicephalus > Rhipicephalus microplus. The sequence continues at coordinate 5,202 of NW_023610102.1, forward strand.
TTTCGACCACCTGGGGTTCTTTAACGTGCGCCCAAATCTGAGCACACGGGCCTACAACATTTCCGCCTCCATCGGAAATGCAGCCGCCGCAGCCGGGAATCGAACCCGCGACCTGCGGGTCAGCAGCCGAGTACCTTAGCCACTAGACCACCGCGGCGGGGCTATTTCTGCGCCGTGAAGTGTAGTGTTATAAGTGGCTGCAAGTATGAAAGTTTGTATCACTCCTGCCTTGGCCACCAAGAGGTGGCTGGCAGTATGCAATAAATAAATAAATAAATAAACGTAGCAAAGGGTGCTAAGAATTTCTGGGTCCGGACAGGCCGCAATCGGAACTTGAACTTGGCAACGTTTAACGCTAGAAGCTTATGTAGTGAGGCAAGTCTAGCTGTACTATTCGAGGAGCTATAGCGTGTTAATTGGGATGTAATATGAGTCAGTGAGGCTAGAAGCACAGATGAGGCTCATACAGTACTACAGAATGGGCACGTCGTTTGCTATCATGGCCCAGCTGACCGAAGGAAACTGGGCGTGGGGTTCCTTATCCACAGAAATATAGCTTGAAACAAAAACCAATAATATAGCAACAATAAAATGGTGGTAAGTATCGTAATTAAACTCAATAAGAGGTACAATATGAAGGTGATACAGGCTTACACGCCTACATCCTGCCATGATGACGCGTCAGTTGAAAGCTTCTGTGAAGACGTGGAATCGGCCATGAAGTAAAAACACAGTATACTATAAAAATGGGCGACTTCATGCCAAGGTAGCGAAGAAGCAGGCTGCAGACAAGGCAGTAGGAGATTATTGCATCGGCACTAGAAATGCCAGAGGGGAGCTATTAAGCTATTATTGAAATTCGCAGAACATATTATTCACGGGTCTTGAATACTTTCTACCAAAAACGAGGGAACCGTAAGTGGACATGGAGGAGCCCTAATGGCGAAAGTAAGAACGAAATAGACTTTACACTAAGTGCACACTAAGGCATCGTGTAGGATGTGGAAGTGTTTGGCAAGATACGATGCAGTGATCATAGAATGTTACAGTCTCGAATTTGGCTAGACTTCAAGAAGGAATAACCGCAACTGATACGCAAGAAGCTAATGAATGAGCTAGCAAAAGTACATGAATTCAAATTCTCGCTTGAGAACAGGTACTCGGCTCTTATCAAGGAAACCAGCCTTAGCGTTGACGCAATGAATAATAATTTTACGCGTATCATTACGGAGTGTGCTTGAAAGTTGGAGGTACAATACTTAGATAGGACACAGGTAAACTGTCCCAGGAGACAAAGAAGCTCATTAAAAAACGTCCAAGCATGAAAGCCTCAAATGCAACAGACAAAATAAACTTGGCAAAGCTTAAGAACTTGATTAATAGGCGTAAGGTATTTGATGTAAGAAGGCATAACATAGAGAAAATTGAACACAATCTGAAGAGTGGAGGAAGCGTCACAGCATTGAAGAAGAAACTTTGGAAAGGCAAAAACCAGATGTATGCACTAAGTGTCAAGAAAGGCAAAGTAACTACCAATATACATAGGATAGGTTAAACAGCGAAGGAGTTATACACACATCTGCACAGTAGCCGCCACAACCACGATCCTAATATAAAAACTAGCAGTATCCCAGATGACATCCCACCAGTAATGAGAAATCAGGAAAGCTTTAGAGGGAATGCAGAGGCAAGGCTGCTGGTGAGGACCACGTAACATCAGATCTGCTGAAAGATGGAGGACAGATTGTGCTTGAAAAACTAGCTACCCTGTTTACAAGTGTCTCCTGATGGGAGGGCACCAGAATCTTGGAAGAATGCCGACATCATCTTTATGCACAGTAAAGGAGAAAACAAGGACTTGAAGAATTACCGGCCGATCAGCTTGCTTTCCGTCGTATACAAGCTATTTTGAAAGGTAATCGCTATCAGGATTGAGACAACGTTAGAATTCTTTCAACCAAAGGGACAAGCAGGACTTAAGACAGGCTACTGAACAATGTACGACGTTCGTACTATCAATCAGGTAATAGAAAAATGCTCAGAATACAACCAATCACTGTACATAGCCTTCATAGATTAGGATTAGGCGTTTGATTCAGTAAAAATATCAGTAGTCGTGCAGACACTGCAGAACCAGGGCGTCGACGAAGGATATATAAACATCCTTGAAGAAATCTACAGGTGATCAACTGCCACTATAGTGCTCCATAAGGAAAGCAACAAATTACCAATAATGAAGGGTGTAAGGCAGGGGGACACAATCTAGCCAATGCTATTTACCGTGTGCTTAGAGGACGTTTAGAGAGGCCTATATTGGGAACAGTTAGGAATATGAGTTAATGGAGAGTACCTTATAGTAACCTGCTCTTTGCCTATGACAATGCAGGTGTGTAAATTTGCATAACGTTAACTAAAAATAAATAGCATTTCTCGCAGAAGTGCAGCCATTGTGCAAAGATTCATCGATAAGCAGCCTGCCCGATAATAGTTGCTTCTATAATTTTTCGTTTTTCGTTCTCACTGTATTCATATAAGTGAAGCCCTCCGTTCTGCCAAACTAAATGTTAAACAAGAGGGTGACATATATTTTCTTGCGAAGTAAATGTAGGTAGGAACGAAATGTTTTGATAGGACTGAGATCTCATATGCAATTATTGAGCAAAAAAATATCGCGATACTGTGTGTGTCTGAAAAAGTACGTTTGTTTTATACGTCACCCGTATTCTGTGTTGTGTAAAGTTCAAGAAAGTAAGAAAAGCGGCAGGGGAAAAAATTCTGCTGTTTGTACAAATTAAGCAAATGGTGAGTATTTACAAAATTCCTCCGGCACCAAATACAATCGCTTTCTACCTCGCGTAATTTTCTCATATTATCACCGTGGTTTCTGCACATCCTGGTAATAAGTCATGGGTGCAATATTAGCGTGAAACGGCATTCATGATTGAAATGATGGTATAACTGGCATTAAAAAAAAGAAAACAGGAGCAAGCCATCCTATGGTCATGTTTGTTTGGCAGGAATGCTCCCCAAAGTACTCTGATTCTATATTGTGAGATGATTGATTTATTGAGTGATATTTGGGGTTTAACGTCCCAAAACCACCATTTGATTATGAGAGACGCCGTAGTGGAGGGCTCCGAAAATTTCGACCACCTGCGGTTCTTTAACATGCACCCAAACCTGAGCGCACGCGTCTACAACATTTCCGCCTCCATCGGAAATGCAGCCACCACAGCCGGGATTCAATCCCGCGACCTGCGGGTCAGCAGCCAGGTACCTTACCCACTAGACCACCGCGGTGGCGTTATGTTGTAAGATGAAGCACTTAGAGATAGCAAATAACATTCTTATTGAGATCGCGAGATTTCGCTATAAGACATCAAATAGTTATTTATATATTCACGGGAATGAAATTGTCACCCCTTTGAGCTGAAATGACACCTTGTCGGAGACAACGGCAACGTCGGCTCTGCGGGGCGCCGTCTGGATTTCGTGTAAAACAGTAACCCAAGGGATCTCTTCAGTCTAACATAAAATTGCTTGAGAGTGCCTGCAGACTTGGGTATACCATTGGCTATCCACTAATTAAGAATCATGCTCATCATTGAGTATCCAAAAAAAGATTTATTTGTTTACGGAAATAACATTATTTTATTTCCTTGCAATGTATTCACAACAGGTGCCCAGTGTGCAGGCCTTCTCCGTGGTTTGCGCTGATTTGTCTAGTCACCATCTTATCCGTCGTCGCTGCCCTCGTCGCCTTCACCTCGTCTGCACCGCAAGAAGCTTGTGGGCCGTGAAGGAGCCTACGATGCTTGGTTTCTGACGGGTCGTCGACGAGGATGACGACGAAGACGTCCAGGCCTGTGACAGCGTCTTCGAGATCACCCTGGGCGCCAGACTGCCTGGGCCCGGCAGGTGCCGCAGCTGGCACGTTGACGAATTTTACATGAACTCTGCATACTGGATTGTGACAATCATTTTGTTGCTCGCGTGCTTTCGCTCTTTAGGAATTAGTTTTTAAAGATCAATTAAATGTTCTTTTGAAATGAACTGCAGTGTTTTACTGTCAACCGTAGCGTTAGAAGAACTCATTTTGAACAAAAATATAGGCTCTTGTGCTTGCAAGTGCATGTACTTGAGGAATTCAACTCTCACACCTGTTCATTGAAGGCCTACATGCACAGCTCCTTTCTCGCATGCGCGTTCAAAATGAGTGCGAAAACAAAGAACTCATATACTGACGGATTTCGCAGAAGGCTCCAGACTTGACCAGCCTACGGGGATGCAGTCCTGCTGTGACTATGTGGTAAAAAAAATGGCCCGAATCTACACGTTACACTGTGAATGTCGAAAGACGATAGTCTTTATTCTGGAGAGAGTGAACAAAACGTTTATTTCATGTTCTGCGCAAGAAATACTGTGAATGGTATTCTGAAGGTGCTGCGTTAGAGTGCCTCGAGCGTTTACCGGAGGCGAACAAGCGCATCTAGGCACGTTAGACACGAGCGCCATCTGGCAGTTATCTTCGAAAACGAAGGCATGTGCGACCGCGGAGAAAGATGCGCGCCAGTCTTGGAGGTGATAAGGTGTAGAATGCAAAGCGACGGGCAGGTGCCAACACCGTGTCGTCGTAGCAAAGCGTTAGAAACACCTTCTGGGGCATCGCGTTGCACAGTCAGCGCAGCCAGATTAAACGTTACATTCTTTTGTGGTACTTGTTTGTGCCTCTTCCAGTATAAAGGCAGACATAGATAACATTGAAGCGTTGTTGTGGCACCTCAGATATGCGCAATATTTGCTTTTTAATTGACAATCGCACAACTATAAACGCTAAACCTTGAGCAATATTGGTGGGCGCTGCGGATGGGGTTGGCCGTTTGTTGCCGTTTGAGGTATAGTTAGGGCGCACAAAAAGGCAAATGTACAGACAGACAGACAAGCAGACAAACAAACAAACAAACAGACAGACAGACAAACAGACGGACAGACAGAAAGACCAAACTATTTCTGTCGAAGGTCCCCAAGAAAGACTATCGTCTTTAAAACATACATGAGTAATCATCCCCCGTGTTCCAATTGGAGACAGTGGAAAAAGACTGCCGAGCCCCACCCTCTTCGTAAATTAATTTTTCTCTTTCGGGAAGCCTTCATTCTTCCAAGTTCGTTCAATAAACCTCAGTTGATAGTTTGCGCTTGTGCTGTCTACTTCTTTTTTGTCTCCTCCCTAACTTCGTTTTCCGCAGCAATTGTAGCGCCATTTTTTCCAGTCATGAAAAACCAAGTAGCCCAATCCCTCACTTTGCTAAGGGAATTGATATGTCACGCCAAGCAGTCAGCGACTATAGCAGCCTTCCTATTCAATTTTTTCTTCGCTTTGAGCCAAGTAGTATGAGGTATTTAAATGTCTTCGCGTAAATTGAGTTGTCGTGCGCGTATGGTTCACTTACCTGTTGAGGCAGCTGCATGCGCCAATAGAGCGTAGTTCATTGTAGGAATTCACTCACGTTACACCAGAGACTGCAGTATAACCACCACGAAGAGCACGTTACGAGGCGATGATGGACATATCGTATACGTAGTGGTCATAGGAATGTAACGTATGAGTTTCCTTTGGGGAATCATGAATATGTATTGTTTATTCCATTGAAGTGATAGTTGATGAATCGCACTGCAACCAGCATTGCTAATTGTCCTGATATAAGGCTTGTTCTGGGTCTTTTTCCCAAACAGGTCAGTGCGCTGGGGTGGCTCTGAGCTAGAACAAGTACCAAAGCGAATGCTTAGCTTTAATTCCGGGAGCGGGAATTTTTTTAATGTTTGCTCCCATCGCAACATTTATTGAATTGGCAGCGCCACCGACAAAGACACCCCAATTTCTTTGACACTGTCTCCTTGGCACTTTGGAGTCTTAGCCACCGTATTCTAGTGGCTAAGACACTCGGCTGATGACCCGCAGGTTGCGAGATAGAAATCCGGCGACGGGGGACTTGCCAGAGCGCCTGTGACATAGCCGAAAATCTAAGAAAATTGGCAAGGGTGCACGTACAAAGTATGCCAACCCGGTTGACGAATATGCGTTGGTCATCGCGGTTCACTCACACAGAAAGTGCATAGAGGTGAGTCCAGAGATATAGCCAACGCGGAGCCGACTATCGAAGCCTTACGGTCGGTGTTTAGTAGATTTGGTCTGCCCGAACGGTGCTTTCCAATAGTGGAACATAGTTCACTAGTGCGCAGTTTCAGTCGTTCATGAAGGAAAACGGAATACGCCACTTTCGCAAAACGCCTTAGCATCCGCATTTCCACGGTTGATCATAAAGGGAATTTGAACGACTAAACGGGGACGGCGCAGAAGCTAGTGGCACAATAAAAGAGTGAAAAGACGAATTATGTAGCAGTATCACGATACAACTGCCAACCGGAAAACACCCTTTCGCTGCTTGCTTTGCAGCTTCACTAAAATAGATGCCGTCGTGTCACTCTCCATTTGTCACGTAGATACAGAAAAACTGGGATATTCTAATACAGTAACTACAAGACGGAATTCAGTGTATGGCTGCCATCGTAGAGGTGCTTGACGGCCACCGCATGGTAAGCGTCAAGGCCACAGACGGCGATCATCATCGTTGGCAATGAGAACCATCTGGGAGCAAGGAAAACAGACAGTGCGGGGACTCTCACTGTTGAAGCAGACGTCAAGCAAAAGCCTGGTGCTGGATGCACCGCAGACGAAGCTGGTGAGACCGGGGCACTAGTGGCTATAAGAATGACCCCAGAGCCCAAGAGATAGTT
>NW_023610103.1:0-13216 GCF_013339725.1 Rhipicephalus microplus
TAAACAATGTCACTTAGTGAGATGCAGTGTTTTTCACCATTACAAGTCGGGAACTGCGATATCTAATGTGAAAGCGCTTGCAACCGTCGTTAGGTTAGGTTAGGTAGGTTAGGTTAGGTTAGGTTAGGTTGGGTTGGGTTGGGTTGGGTTAGGTTAGGTTACGTTAGGTTAGGTTAGGTTAGGTTAGGTTACGTTAGGTTAGTTAGGTTAGGTTACGTTAGGTTAGGTTAGGTTAGGTACGTTAGGTTAGGTTAGGTTAGTTAGGTTAGGTTAGTTAGGTTAGGTTAGGTAAGGTTAGGTTAGGTTAGGTTAGGTTGGGTTGGGTTGGGTTGGGTTGGGTTGGGTTGGGTTAGGTTAGGTTAGTTAGGTTAGGTTACGTTAGGTTAGGTTAGGTTAGGTTAGGTTACGTTAGGTTAGGTTAGGTTAGGTTAGGTTACGTTAGGTTAGGTTAGGTAAGGTTAGGTTAGGTTACGTTAGGTTAGGTTAGGTTAGTTAGGTTAGTGTTAGGTTAAGTAGGTTAGGTTAGGTGTAGGTTGGTAGGTTAGGTTAGGTTAGGTTAGGTTAGTTAGGTTAGGTTAGTTGGTTAGGTTAGGTTAGGTAGGTTAGGTTGGGTTAGGGTTAGGTTAGGTTAGGTAGGTTAGGTTAGGTTAGGTTAGGTTACGGTAGGTTAAGGTATGAACCGTCGTAAAACCGCATTAAACAATGTCACTTAGTGGATGCAGTGTTTTTCACCTTTACAAGTTGGGAACTGCGATATCTAATGTGAAAGCGCTTGAAACCGTCGTAATGTTGTAGAAAGCAATGTAAAGTAGCGAGTAAAACGTTTTTCTAACGATAGAAGTGCGAAGGTTATGTTAGGTTGAGTTATGTTAGTTTAAGCTAGGTAGCGTCGTGAAACCACCAAAAACGACGTCATCTAACGAGATAGTGTTGTTTTATTGCGAGTACGAAACTGCGATAGGTGAAATGTTGTGAAAGCACACAAAACGGCATGAACAAGCCAAATACTGCGTGTTGTACCGTTACAAGTGCGAAACTGCTATGTTGTGATATTCTCGTTAAAGCGCATGCAAGCATCGTGAAACCTTAAAGAATGATGTCATTTAGCGAGAGACAGCGTTCTGTACTGTAATAAGTTGGTGAAAAACTGTGAGGTCATGCAAATATCGTAATTGTGAACGAAACAGTGTAATAGAGCGTTTTGAGATACAAGCGCGAACGTTAGGTTAGGTTAAGATATGAACCGTCGTAAAACCGCATGAAACAATGTCACTAAGTGAGATGCAGTGTTTTTCACCATTACAAGTCGGGAACTGCGATATCTATTGTGAAAGCGCATGAAACTGTCGTAATGTTGTAGAGAGCATTGTAAAGTAGCGAGTAAAACGTTTCCTAACGATAGAAGTGCGAAGGTTATATTAGGTTGAGTTATGTTAGTTTAAGCTATGTAGCGTCGTGAAACCACCAAAACGACGTCATCTAACGAGATAGTGTTGTTTTATTGCGATGTACGAAACTGCGAATAGGTAAATGTTGTGAAAGTACACAAAACGGCATGAACAAGCCAATACTGCCGTGTTGTACCGTTACAAGTGCGAAACTGCTATAGTTGTGATATTCTCGGTAAAGCGCATGCAAGCTATCGTGAAACCTTAAAGAACGATGTCATTTAGCGAGATACAGCGTTCTGTACTGTAATAAGTTGGTGAGAAACTGTGAGGTTATGCAAATATCGTAATTGTGAACGAAACAGTGTAATAGAGCGTCTTTAGATACAAGTGCGAATGTTAAGGTTAGGTTAAGATATTGTCACGATGAGTCACAAGTACTGGGAGATATATTGAACAACCGGGTAGCTAGCTCTAGGACGATGCGTCAGTCGTGGCTGGCTCTCGAGCCGAGAAGAGACACGCAATTCTTCTTCCTTTCCTCCAGATGGTAGAGCCGCTCTTGCAGTCGACCCACTACGTGTGGGTGGCATTATCCCCCCTTTCGAAAAGAAAAAAAAGTCCCAAAAGGGGGAAAGAAAAGTACATAGCACCACCACGATGTTACGACATAGGCACGTGGAAAAAAAAGAAATTGGAAATTCGGATAAAGTAAAAATAGAAATGAACGAGCGTGCCAATATAGGAAAAATCAGTGAACGAAGAAGCAAGTTCACAAAAATAAATAAATAACACAAAGAACGCTGTACGGCAAGAAAAAAGTTATGAACAACGCGCAATAAATGGTTTCATGCGCAACACATGAACGACATCCGACCTCGGTCGTGTCCTACTCCGTGCCTGCGATGTTGAGTCCGGAACCACTTCATAGTTCACGTCACTGACGCGACGTAACACTTTATAAGGGCCAAAGTACCGGCTCAGTAACTTTTCACTAAGGCCACGGCGGCGGACGGGCGTCCACACCCAAACTTGGTCTCCGGGGTTGTAAAATACTTCACTGTGGCGGATGTTATAGCGCCGTGCGTCTGCCTGCTGTTGCTGGCCGATGTGTAGTCGCGCGAGCTGCCGGGCTTCCTCAGCACGCTCTGCGAATTCATCGGCGTCAGTTGTCAACTCGTCTTCGTCTTGACACGGTAGCATAGAGTCCAGCATGGTCTGCACTTCGCGGCCGTAGAGAAGCCGAAATGGCGTGAATCGCGTGGTCTCTTGCACGGCGGTATTATACGCGAAGGTCACGTAAGGTAAGATCCGGTCCCATGTTTTGTGCTGTACGTCGATGTACATTGAGATCATGTCTGCAATGGTCTTATTCAGTCGCTCGGTAAGTCCGTTGGTTTGCGGGTGGTACGCAGTTGTCTTTCGGTGTCTGGTGTTGCTCAGTTTGAAAACCTCGTCCATAAGCTGCGCCGTGAATGCCGTCCCTCTGTCCGTTATTATAGTGGAAGGAGCACCGTGTCGTAACACGATGTGGCGCATGAAAAATTGTGCTACCTCAGAAGCCGTGGCTCGTGGGATCGCCTGCGTCTCAGCGTAGCGTGTCAGATAGTCGGTCGCGACGATCACCCATTTGTTGCTGTCCGCAGATAGGGGGAATGGCCCGAGAATGTCCATGCCGACTTGGTCGAACGGCGTGCAGGGTGCTTCAATGGGCTGAAGCAAACCAGCTGGCTTAACAGATGGTTGCTTTCGACGCTGACATTCCCGACAGCTCTTGACGTACTTCTTGACGCTTGCCGAAAGTCCTGGCCAATAGTACCTCTCACTCACTCTGGCAAGTGTCCGTGAGTAGCCCAGATGACCGGATGTGGGTTCGTCATGGCAAGCGAAAAGGACGTCGTCTCGCATGTCTCGAGGAACCACCAGGAGGTAGGTACGGTTGTTCGAACGAGCGTTCTTCTTGTACAGCACACCCTCTCGAAGGCAGAATGACGGCAACGAGCGGGATAAATGACGTGGTATGATTGTGTCCTGGCCCTCTAAATGATCGATGATCGGACGAATCTCTGCGTCATCCCGCTGCAGTTTACTCAAGTCTGATGAGCTAATGGCGCCCAGGAAGCCTTCGTCTTCCTCTGCTTCCTGACTGACGACATGAAGGGGTGCGCGTGACAGTGTGTCAGCGTCTTCATGCTTACGGCCGGACTTATGGACGATGGTGACGTCAAATTCCTGCAGCCGCAAGCTCCACCGTGCTAGCCGTCCTGAAGGGTCGCGCAGGCTTGCCAACCAGCAGAGGGCATGGTGGTCCGTCACTACCTTGAAGGGACGACCATAAAGGTACGGGCGAAACTTGGTGATTGCCCACACGACTGCGAGGCACTCTTTCTCCGTAGTGGAATAATTCGCCTCGGCACGGGATAGAGAGCGGCTGGCGTAGGCTATCACCCTTTCGATGTCGTCTTGACGCTGAACGAGCACTGCACCAAGCCCAACGTTACTAGCGTCAGTATGGACCTCCGTGTCAGCATCATCGTCGAAATGAGCGAGAACGGGTGCTGATTGCATGCGCTGTCGCAGTTCATCAAAAGCTGCTTGTTGCTCGTTTTCCCAGACAAACGGCGTGTCGTCCCTTGTGAGACGAGTCAGAGGTTCTGCTATCTGTGAAAAGCCATGAATGAACCGGCGATAGTAGGCGCACAAACCAAGGAAGCGCTGGACGGCTTTCTTATCGACAGGAGCTGGTAATTCGGCAACAGCGGCAAGCTTGTCTGGATCGGGCCGGACTCCTTCAGCGCTAACTACATGTCCAAGAAATTTCAGTTCTTCATAGCCGAAGTGGCACTTCTGTGGCTTTAGAGTGAGGTCCGCCGATCGGATAGCCTCCAGCACGCTGCGCAGGCGCTGTAGGTGCTGCTCGAACGTGGCAGAGAAGACCACCACATCATCAAGGTAGACAAGACAAGTCTGCCACTTGAGCCCTGTGAGGACAGTGTCCATCATTCGCTGGAAAGTTGCCGGCGCTGAACACAAGCCGAAAGGGAGTACTCGAAATTGGTATAGGCCGTCTGGAGTCACGAAGGCTGTCTTTTCGCGGTCTCGCTGATCTACCTCGATTTGCCAGTACCCGCTTTTGAGGTCGAGAGAAGTGAAATAATGGGCACGACGAAGTCTATCCAGCGAATCGTCGATACGCGGTAGCGGGTACACATCCTTTTTGGTCACGTTGTTGAGCTTTCGGTAATCGACGCAGAAGCGTAGCGATCCGTCTTTCTTTTTAACAAGCACGACTGGAGATGACCACGGGCTGTTGGATGGTTCGATAACGCCATCGTCAAGCATCTCGCGAACTTGCGTACGTATCGCTTCACGTTCTTTAGCCGACACGCGGTAGGGGTGCTGGTGTATTGGGCGTGCGTCCTCGTACGTGATGATCCTGTGCTGAGTGATGGACGTCTGGCGGATCTTTGAGCAACTTGCGAAGCAAGACCTGTACTCGAACAAGAGCGCTCGCAGCGCAGTCTGGTTATCGGTGGACAGATCAGGATTGATGTCAATGTTGCTCATTGATGTGTCTGCGTTATCCACTATTTCTGACGTGGGACAGTTGGTTACGTTTGCTACTTCGTGGGCAAACGCTATCGAAGTGCCACGGAAAAGGTGTCGATGCTCGTTGCTAAAGTTGGTAACGAGCAATTCAGATCGGCCGTCGCGAACGTGAATTACACTTCTCGCTACACATATGCCTTGCTGCAGGAGGTGTTCTAAATTTGTCTCGGCCACCACATCGCCATCGCTCAAACCACAGCATCTTACGTCGACTAGAACACTGGCTCGGGGAGGAAGCGTCACGCTCTGTTCAGAAATACGGAGTACGTCGACACGCATTCCGTCATCCTGCACGTTGATTGCTCGCTGGGCTGAGAACGTGACGCGGCGCTCTTGCAGATCAATGATAGCTCCATTTTCCTGTAGAAAATCAACTCCCAGAATGACGTCACGGGAGCATTCACGTAGAACAAGGCAGCTTGCTACGAATGTGTACCCTTGAATCTGTACTCTAATTGTGCAGGCACCCAGTGGAGTTACGACATGGCCACCAGCTGTCCGAATCTGCGAGTTATGCCACGGCGTGATTACTTTCTTCAGCTGCGTTGTCAGTTTCCCGCTCAGTATGGAATAGTCTGCGCCGGTGTCCACTAACGCATTAACTACACAACCATCAATTGTTACTGCTATGTCGAGTGAAAGCCGGCTATCCTTTGCAGCAGCAGGTGATGTCGGACCAGTTTCTGTACGGTTCTGCGTCAATAGGAGGTCTTCAGCGCTTCGACGTTCAGCGACCCCGCCCCCAGAGGTCGCTTCGGCTAGTTTTCCCGGCGGGGGCTGGGAGATCGTGCGGTAGAATACCGCTGGGGCATTGATGAAAATCGCCTCGGTGATGGCGAGCGCGACTGGCGCCCGGCAGACGGTGGTTCATGCTGCTGGGAGAGGTAGTTTTGGATGTCGCGTGGTCTCTGACCGTAACGGGGGGGCGGCGAGTACGCAGAGAAGCCGCGAAGCCCAAGACGGCGATAAGGACACTGGCGGTACAAGTGATCAGCTTCTCCGCAATGAAAGCATAGAGGCCGGTGATCGGGTGTGCGCCAGACATCAGACTTCCGAGGATACGAGTGCCGATCGTCGATGTACTGGACCGGTTGTACCGAACGATGGGCAACAGAAGCACCACGGCCAAAGGGCAGGGGCGGTGGCGTGTACGTGCCTTCGTAGTATGGCATGTGCTGCGCTGACTCGAGTGAAACTGCAGGGACAGGATGAACGAACAAGGGCGGCGATGCAGCAGGGCGTTTCAGGGCTTCCGCGTAGGTTGTCTTACGGTGGTATTCAGCAGGAGCTGGCGCAGCTGTGTCAGGAGGCAAGGTGTCCCGGAGGGCCTGGTGCAGCTCATCTTTGATGACGGTTGCAATAGAGCTAACCGTAGGATTAGGTGTTACACCAGCCTTTTGCAACTCCTCACGTACGATATTACGGATGAGTTCACGTAAGGAGTCATTGCTGGTCCCAGCGGCGGCGAAAATGTCAGCAGAGGACATGCCTCTGACTTGCCTGTCGTATTGGTTTGATCGCTGCTGTAGCATTTTTTCCATTGTCACGGCTTCAGACAAGAACTCCGCGACCGTCTTCGGAGGGCTTCGCACGAGGCCGGCGAAAAGCTGGTCCTTGACACCACGCATCAAGTGACGCAACTTCTTGTCCTCCGTCATTCTTGAATCTGCCCGTCGGAAGAGACGCGTCATGTCTTCGACGTACGCGGTCACAGTTTCGTTTGGCGACTGGACGCGGGCAAGAATAGCTCGTTCAGCTCTTTCTTGGCGGTCAGCACTGGCATATGTCTGCAGAAGTCTACGAGAGAATTCTGGCCACGTCGTCAGCTGCTCCTCTCGATTTTGATACCACGTGCGAGCCCCGTCTTCGAGATAGAAGTAGACACGACCCAGTTTCGCCGCGTTGTCCCACTGATTCAAGTTGGCTACGCGCTCGAAGTCCGCCAACCAGTCCTCAACGTCTTCGCTCTCCGTACCATGGAACGTCGTCGGTGCCCGTGGGCTTTCCAACGTATATCGGTTCGACGACGTGCTTCCCGTGCCGGTTGGCAAGGTTTGTACCGAAGTGCTGGTCATGTTTGTTGACGTGGTGGTAGCAGTATCGTTGACTTCCGGAGGCAATCCCCTGATTCGGCGGCTCGTCCGATGCACGGGAGTATTGACTGGCACTGGACTCGTATTACGGCTTCCTGGGGGGGTCTGCAGCATCCGTGAGACTACCCAGCACCTTCCACCAGTTTGTCACGATGAGTCACAAGTACTGGGAGATATATTGAACAACCGGGTAGCTAGCTCTAGGACGATGCGTCAGTCGTGGCTGGCTCTCGAGCCGAGAAGAGACACGCAATTCTTCTTCCTTTCCTCCAGATGGTAGAGCCGCTCTTGCAGTCGACCCACTACGTGTGGGTGGCAATATGAACCGTCGTAAAACCGCATTAAACAATGTCACTTTGTGAGATGCAGTGTTTTTCACCATTACGAGTCGGGAACTGCGATATCTAATGTGAAAGCGCATGAAACCGTCGTTAGGTTAGGTTAGGTTAGGTTAGGTTAGGTTTGGTTAGGTTAGGTTAGGTTAGGTTAGATTAGGTTAGGTTGGGTTGAGTTGAGTTGGGTTAGGTTAGGTTAGGTTAGGTTAGGTTTGGTTAGGTTAGGTTAGGTTAGGTTAGATTAGGTTAGGTTGGGTTGAGTTGGGTTAGGTTAGGTTAGGTTAGGTTAGGTTAGGTTAGGTTAGGTTAGGTTACGTTAGGTTACGTTAGGTTAGGTTAGGTTAGGTAAGGGTAATTTGGTTAGGTTAGGTAAGGTTAGGTTAGGTTAGGTTAGGTTGGGTTGGGTGTTGTTGGGTTGGGTTGGGTTGGGTTAGGTCGGGTTAGGTTAGGTTAGGTTACGTTAAGTTAGGTTAGGTTAGGTTACGTTAGGTTATGTTAGGTTAGGTTAGGTTACGTTAGGTTAGGTTAGGTCAGGTAAGGTTAGGTTACGTTAGAATAGGTTAGGTTAGGTTAGGTTACGTTAGGTTAGGTTAGGTTAGGTTTGGTTAGGTTAGGTTAGGTTAGCTTAGGTAGGTTAGGTTGGGTTGGGTTGGGTAGGTTGGGTTAGGTTAGGTTAGGTTAGGTTAGGTTGGGTTAGGTTAGTTTAGGTTAGGTTAGGTTAGGTTAGTTGGGTTGGGTTGGGTTGGTTAGGTTAGGTTAGGTTAGGTAAGGTTAGGTTAGGTTAGGTTAGGTTACGTTAGGTTAAGGTATGAACCGTCGTAAAACCGCATTAAACAATGTCACTTAGTGAGATGCAGTGTTTTTCACCTTTACAAGTTGGGAACTGCGATATCTAATGTGAAAGCGCTTGAAACCGTCGTAATGTTGTAGAAAGCAATGTAAAGTAGCGAGTAAAACGTTTTCTAACGATAGAAGTGCGAAGGTTATGTTAGGTTGAGTTATGTTAGTTTAAGCTAGGTAGCGTCGTGAAACCACCAAAAACGACGTCATCTAACGAGATAGTGTTGTTTTATTGCGAGTACGAAACTGCGATAGGTGAAATGTTGTGAAAGCACACAAAACGGCATGAACAAGCCAAATACTGCGTGTTGTACCGTTACAAGTGCGAAACTGCTATGTTGTGATATTCTCGTTAAAGCGCATGCAAGCATCGTGAAACCTTAAAGAATGATGTCATTTAGCGAGAGACAGCGTTCTGTACTGTAATAAGTTGGTGAAAAACTGTGAGGTCATGCAAATATCGTAATTGTGAACGAAACAGTGTAATAGAGCGTTTTGAGATACAAGCGCGAATGTTAGGTTAGGTTAAGATATGAACCGTCGTAAAACCGCATTAAACAATGTCACTTTGTGAGATGCAGTGTTTTTCACCATTACAAGTCGGGAACTGCGATATCTAATGTGAAAGCGCATGAAACCGTCGTAATGTTGTAGAGAGCATTGTAAAGTAGCGAGTAAAACGTTTTCTAACGATAGAAGTGCGAAGGTTATGTTAGGTTGAATTATGTTAGTTTAAGCTAGGTAGCGTCGTGAAACCACCAAAAAGGACGTCATCTAACGAGATATAATTGTTTTATTTCATGTACGAAACTGCAATAGGTGAAATGTTGTGAAAGCACACAAAACGGCATGAACAAGCCAAATACTGCGTGTTGTACCGTTACAAGTGCGAAACTGCTATGTTGTGATATTCTCGTTAAAGCGCATGCAAGCATCGTGAAACCTTAAAGAATGATGTCATTTAGCGAGATACAGCGTTCTGTACTGTAATAAGTTGGTGAAAAACTGTGAGGTCATGCAAATATCGTAATTGTGAACGAAACAGTGTAATAGAGCGTTTTTAGATACAAGTGCGAATGTTAGGTTAGGTTAAGATATGAACCGTCGTAAAACCGCATTAAACAATGTCACTTAGTGAGATGCAGTGTTTTTCACCATTACAAGTCGGGAACTGCGATATCTAATGTGAAAGCGCTTGCAACCGTCGTTAGGTTAGGTTAGGTTAGGTTAGGTTAGGTTTGGTTAGGTTAGGTTAGGTTAGGTTAGATTAGGTTAGGTTGGGTTGAGTTGGGTTAGGTTAGGTTAGTTAGGTTACGTTGGGTTAGGTTAGGTTAGGTTAGGTTACGTTAGGTTAGGTTAGGTTACGCTTAGGTTAGGTTAGGTTAGGTTAGGTAAGGCTAATTTGGTTAGGTTAGGTAAGGATAATTTGGTTAGGTTAGGTAAGGTTAGGTTAGGTTAGGTTAGGTTGGGGTGGGTTGGTTGTTGGGTGGGTTGGGTTGGGTTAGGTCTTGGTTAGGTTAGGTTAGGTTACGTTAGGTTAGGTTAGGTTAGGTTACGTTAGGTTAGGTTAGATCAGGTAAGTTAGGTTACGTTTAGAATAGGTCTAGGTTAGGTTAGGTTACGTTAGGTTAGGTTAGGTTAGGTTAGGTTTTGGTTAGGTTAGGTTTAGGTTATATTAGGTTAGGTTAGGTTAGGTTGGGTTGGGTTAGGTTGGGTTAGGTTAGGTTAGGTTAGGTTAGGTTAGGTTGGGTTAGGTTAGTTAGGTTAGGTTAGGTTAGGTTAGGTTGGGTTGGGTTGGGTTAGGTTAGGTTAGGTTAGGTTAGGTAAGGTTAGGTTAGGTTAGGTTAGGTTACGTTAGGTTAAGGTATGAACCGTCGTAAAACCGCATTAAACAATGTCACTTAGTGAGATGCAGTGTTTTTCACCTTTACAAGTTGGGAACTGCGATATCTAATGTGAAAGCGCTTGAAACCGTCGTAATGTTGTAGAAAGCAATGTAAAGTAGCGAGTAAAACGTTTTCTAACGATAGAAGTGCGAAGGTTATGTTAGGTTGAGTTATGTTAGTTTAAGCTAGGTAGCGTCGTGAAACCACCAAAAACGACGTCATCTAACGAGATAGTGTTGTTTATTGCGAGTACGAAACTGCGATAGGTAAATGTTGTGAAAGCACACAAAACGGCATGAACAAGCCAAATACTGCGTGTTGTACCGTTACAAGTGCGAAACTGCTATGTTGTGATATTCTCGTTAAAGCGCATGCAAGCATCGTGAAACCTTAAAGAATGATGTCATTTAGCGAGAGACAGCGTTCTGTACTGTAATAAGTTGGTGAAAAACTGTGAGGTCATGCAAATATCGTAATTGTGAACGAAACAGTGTAATAGAGCGTTTTGAGATACAAGCGCGAATGTTAGGTTAGGTTAAGATATGAACCGTCGTAAAACCGCATTAAACAATGTCACTTTGTGAGATGCAGTGTTTTTCACCATTACAAGTCGGGAACTGCGATATCTAATGTGAAAGCGCATGAAACCGTCGTAATGTTGTAGAGAGCATTGTAAAGTAGCGAGTAAAACGTTTTCTAACGATAGAAGTGCGAAGGTTATGTTAGGTTGAATTATGTTAGTTTAAGCTAGGTAGCATCGTGAAACCACCAAAAAGGACGTCATCTAACGAGATATAATTGTTTTATTTCATGTACGAAACTGCTATGGGTGAAATGTTGTGAAAGCACACAAAACGGCATGAACAAGCCAAATACTGCGTGTTGTATCGTTACAAGTGCGAAACTGCTATGTTGTGATATTCTCGTTAAAGCGCATGCAAGCATCGTGAAACCTTAAAGAATGATGTCATTTAGCGATATACAGCGTTCTGTACTGTAATAAGTTGGAGAAAAACTGTGAGGTCATGCAAATATCTTAAATGTGAACGAAACAGTGTAATAGAGCGTTTTTAGATACAAGTGCGAACGTTAGGTTAGGTTAAGATATGAACCGTCGTAAAACCGCATGAAACAATGTAACTGAGATGCAGTGTTTTTCACCATTACAAGTCGGGAACTGCGATATCTATTGTGAAAGCGCATGAAACTGTCGTAATGTTGTAGAGAGCATTGTAAAGTAGCGAGTAAAACGTTTTCTAACGATATAAGTGCGAAGGTTATATTAGGTTGAGTTATGTTAGTTTAAGCTATGTAGCGTCGTGAGACCACCAAAAAGGACGTCATCTAACGAGATAGTGTTGTTTTATTGCATGTACGAAACTGCAATAGGTGAAATGTTGTGAAAGTACACAAAACGGCATGAACGAGTCAGATACTGCGTGTTGTACCGTTACAAGTGCGAAACTGCTATAATGTGATATTCTCGTTAAAGCGTATGCAAGCATCGTGAAACCTTAAAGAATGATGTCATTCAGCGATATGCAGCGTTCTGTACTGTAATAAGTTGGAGAAAAACTGTGATGTCATGCAAATATCTTAAATGTGAACAAAACAGTGTAATAGAGCGTTTTTAGATACAAGTGCGAACGTTAGGTTAGGTTAAGATATGAACCGTCGTAAAACCGCATGTCACTAAGTGAGATGCAGTGTTTTTCACCATTACAAGTCGGGAACTGCGATATCTATTGTGAAAGCGCATGAAACTGTCGTAATCTTGTAGAAAACATTGTAAAGTTGCGAGTAAAACGTTTTCTAACGATAGAAGTGCGAAGGTTAGGTTAGGTTAGGTTAGTTTGAGCTAGGTAGCGTCGTGAAACTACCAAAAACGACGTCATCTAACGAGATAGTGTTGTTTTATTGCGAGTATTAAACTGCGATAGGTTAAATGTTGTGAAAGCACACAAAACGGCATGAACAAGCCAAATACTGCGTGTTCTACCGTTACAAGTGCGAAACTGCTATATTGTGATATTCTCGTTAAAGCGCATGCAAGCATCGTGAAACCTTAAAGAACAATGTCATTTAGCGAGATACAGCGTTCTGTACCTGCATATAAGTTGGTGAAAAACTGTGAGGTTCATGCAAATATCGTAATTGTGAACGAAACAGTGTAATAGAGCGTTTTGAATACAAGCGCGAATGTTAGGTTAGGTTAAGATATTGTCACGACGAGTCACAAGTACTGGGAGATATATTGAACAACCGGGTAGCTAGCTCTAGGACGATGCGTCAGTCGTGGCTGGCTCTCGAGCCGAGAAGAGACACGCAATCTTCTTCCTTTCCTCCAGATGGTAGAGCCGCTCTTGCAGTCGACCCACTACGTGTGGGTGGCATTATCCCCCCTTTCGAAAAGAAAAAAAAGTCCCAAAAGGGGGAAAGAAAAGTACATAGCACCACCACGATGTTACGACATAGGCACGTGGAAAAAAAGAAATTGGAAATTCGGATAAAGTAAAAATAGAAATGAACGAGCGTGCCAATATAGGAAAAATCAGTGAACGAAGAAGCAAGTTCACAAAAATAAATAAATAACACAAAGAACGCTGTACGGCAAGAAAAAAGTTATGAACAACGCGCAATAAATGGTTTCATGCGCAACACATGAACGACATCCGACCTCGGTCGTGTCCTACTCCGTGCCTGCGATGTTGAGTCCGGAACCACTTCATAGTTCACGTCACTGACGCGACGTAACACTTTATAAGGGCCAAAGTACCGGCTCAGTAACTTTTCACTAAGGCCACGGCGGCGGACGGGCGTCCACACCCAAACTTGGTCTCCGGGGTTGTAAAATACTTCACTGTGGCGGATGTTATAGCGCCGTGCGTCTGCCTGCTGTTGCTGGCCGATGTGTAGTCGCGCGAGCTGCCGGGCTTCCTCAGCACGCTCTGCGAATTCATCGGCGTCAGTTGTCAACTCGTCTTCGTCTTGACACGGTAGCATAGAGTCCAGCATGGTCTGCACTTCGCGGCCGTAGAGAAGCCGAAATGGCGTGAATCGCGTGG
>NW_023610104.1:0-18758 GCF_013339725.1 Rhipicephalus microplus
TGGGAGGGCTAGAACCCTCCAACCTTTTGGTTAACAGCCGATCTTGCTAGCCATTGCACCACGGACCAACCGCGGTCCACTCTCACCACCGTAAACGTTTCTCCAAGCTATCAGCGCAAAGAAAAAAGCGACACGCTGCTCCCGGGGAAAGCTCGAACCTCCAACTTTTGCTTAACAGCCGACGACTAGCAGATTGTGCCACGGAGACAGTCGTGCTCCACTCTCACCACTGTCTGACCTTTCTCCATAGCTGTCAGCGCAAGAAAAAGCGACACAGACCGCTCATGGGAGGGCTCGAACCTCCAACCTTTTGGTTAACAGCCGACGCACTAGCAGACTCCGCCACGGAGACAGTCGTGCTCCACTCTCACCACCGTCAAACATTTCTCCAAAGCTATCAGCGCAAAGAAAAGACACTGCTCTCGGGAGGGCTTGAACCTCCAACCTTTTGGTTAACAGCCGAACGCGCTAGCCATTGCGTCACGGAGGTAGTCGTGCTCCACTCTCACCACCATCAGAACATTTTTCCAAGGTATCAGCGCAAAGAAAAAAAGACACACCGCTAATGGGAGGGTTCGAACCTCCAACCTTTTCGTTACAGCCCAACGCGCTAGCCATTTGCGTCACGGAGGTATCGTGCTCTACTCTCACCACCACAGAACATTTTCCAAAGCTATCAGCGCAAAGAAAAAAGCGACACACCGCTCATGGGAGGGCTCGAACCTCCACCTTTGGTTAACAGCCGAGTTGCGCTAGCCATTGCACCACGGACCCAACCGCGCTCCACTCTCACCAGCGTCAGAACGTTTCTCTAAAGCTATCAGCGCAAGAAAAAGCGACACGCTGCTCCCGGGGAAAGCTCGAACCTCCAACTTTTGCTTAACAGCCGACGAACAAGCAGATTGTGCCACAGAGACAGTCGTGCTCCACTCTCACCACTGTCGAAACATTTCTCTCCATAGCTGTCAGCGCAAAGAAAAAAGAGACCAAAAACACCGTCTCGGGTGGGCTCGAACCTCCAACCTTTTCGTTATCAGCCGAACGCGCTAGCCAATTGCGTTACGGAGGCAGTCATGCTCCCTTTTACCACAATCAGAACATTTTTCTATAGGTATCAGCGCAAAGAAAAAAAGATAGACACCGCTTTTGGGAGGGTTCGAACCTCCATCCTTTTGGTTAACAGACCAACGCGCTAGCCAATCGTCCAACAGAGACAGTCGTGCTCCACTCCCACCACGGTCAGAACACTTCTCCAAAGATATCAGTGCAAAGAAAAAAAAGCGACACACCACTCGTGGGAGGGCTCGAACCTCCAACGTTTTGGTTAACAGCCGAACGCGCTAGCCAATTGCGCCACGGAGACAGTCGTGCTCGCTCTCCACAGTCAGAACATTCTCCAAAGCTATCAGCGCGAAGAAAAGCGACACACCGCTCATGGGAGGGCTCGAACCTCCCACCTTTTGGTTAACAGCTGATCGCGCTAGCCACTCACCACGGACCCAACCGCGCTCCACTGTCACCACCGTCAGAACGTTTCCAAAGCTATCAGCGCAAAGAAAAAAGCGACACCCTGCTCCCGGGAGGGCTCGAACCTCCAACCTTTTGCTTAACAGCCGACGCACTAGCAGATTGCGATACGGAGACAGTCGTGCTCCACTCTCACCACTGTCGGAACATTTCTCCATAGCTGTCAGCGCAAAAAAAAGCGAAATGCCGCTCCCGGGAGGCTCGAACCTCCAACCTTTCGGTAACAGCCGATCGCGCTAGCCAATGCGCCACGTAGACAGTCGTGCTCTACTCTCACCACCGTCAGAACGTTTCTCCACAGCTGTCAGCGCAAAGAAAAAAAGCGACACACTGCTCCCGGGAGGGCTTGAACTTCCAACCTTTCAGTTAAAAGTGGATCGTGCTAGCCGATTCTGCAACGGAAACAGTCGTGCTCCACTCTCACCACCGTCAGAACATTTCTCCAAAGCTATCAGTGCAAAAAAAAAAAAAGAGACACACTGCTCTCGGGAGGGCTCGAACTTCCAACCTTTCGGTGAACAACCGACGACTGCTAGCCGATTGCGTCACGGAGTAGTCGTGCTCCACTCTCACAACCATCAGAACATTTTTCCAAAGCTATCAGTGCAAAGAAAAAAAAAGCGACACACCGCTCATGGGAGGGCTCGAACCTCCAACCTTTTGTTAACAGCCAATCGCGCTAGCAATTGCACAGGTACCCAACCGCACTCCACTCGCACCACCACCGTCAGAACGTTTCTCCAAAGCTTCAGCGCAAAGAAAAAAAAGCGACCACACTGCTCCGCAGAGGGCTCGAACCTCCAACCTTTGATTAACAGCCGAACGCGCTAGCCAATTGCGTAACGGAAGTAGTCGTGCTCCACTCTCACCACCATCAGAACATTCTCCAAAGCTATCCAGGCGCAAAGAAAAAAAGAGCACACCGCTCTTGGGAGGGCTTCGAACCTCCAACCTTTTGGTTAACAGCCGAACGCGCTAGCCAATTGCGTCACGGAGGTAGTCGTGCTCCACTCTCACCACCATCAGAAACATTTTCCAAAGGTATCAGCGCCAAAGAAAAAAAGAGACACACCGCTCATGGGAGGGTTCGAACCTCCAACTTTTTCGTTAACAGCCCCAACGCGCTAGCCATTGCGTCACGGAGGTAGTCGTGCTCCACTCTCACCACCATCAGAAGACTTTTTCAAGCTATCAGCGCAAAGAAAAAAAAGAGACACACCGCTCTCGGGAGGGCTCGAACCTCAACTTTTGGTTAACAGCCGAACGCGCTAGCCAATTGCGTCACGGAGGTAGTCGTGCTCCACTCTCCACCACCATCAGAACATTTTTCCAAAGGTATCAGCGCAAAAAAAGAGACACACTGCCTCTGGTGAGGTTCGGAACCTCCAACCTTTTTCGTAACAGGCCTAACGCGCTAGCCCATTGCGCAACAGAGACAGTCGTGCTCCACTCTAACCACCGTCAGAACGTTTCTCCAAGGCTATCAGCGCAAAGAAAAAAAGCGACACACTGCTCCTGGGGGGGCTCGAACCTCCAACATTTTGCTTAACAGCAGACGCACTAGCAGATTGCGTCACGGAGGTAGTCGTGCTCCACTCTCCACATGGTCAGAACACTTCTCCAAAAGATATCAGTGCAAAGAAATAAAAGCGACACACCGCGCATGGGAGGGCTCGACCTCCAACCTTTTGGTTAACAGCCAATCGCGCTAGCCATTGCACCACGGACCCAACCGCGCTCGACTCGCACCACCGTCAGAACGTTTCTCCAAAGCTATCAGCGCAAAGAAAAAAAGCGACACACTGCTCCCGGGAGGGTTCGAACCTCCAACCTTTTTGTTAACAGCCAATCGTGCTAGCCATTGCACCACGAACCCAACCGCGCTTTACTCGCACCACCGTCACGAATATTTCTCCAAAGCAATCAGTGCAAAGAAAAAAAAAGAGACACACCGCTCTCGGGAGGGCTCGAACCTCCAACCTTTTGATTAACAGCCGAACGCGCTAGCCAATTGCATCACTGAAGTAGTCGTGCTCCACTCTCACCGCCATCAGAACATTTCTCCAAAGCAATCAGCGCAAAGAAAAAAAAGAGACACACTGCTCTCGCGAAGGCTCGAACCTCCAACCTTTTGGTTAACAGCCGAACGCGCTAGCCAATTGCGCAACAGAGACAGTCGTGCTCCACTCTCACCACCGTCAGAACGTTTCTCCAAGGCTATCAGCGCAAAGAAAAAAAGCGACACACTGCTCCTAGGAGGGCTCGAACCTCCAACCTTTGCTTAACAGCCGACGCACTAGCAGATTGTGCCACGCAAACAGTCGTGCGCCACTCTCACCACAGTCAGAACATTTCTCCAAAGCTATCAGCGCAAAGAAAAAAAATGAGACACACCGCTCTTTGGAGGGCTCGAACCTCAAACCTTTTGCTTAACAGCCGAACGTGCTAGCCAATTGCGTCGCGGAGGTAGTCGTGCTCCACTCTCATCACCATCAGAACATTTCTCCAAAGCTATCAGCGCAAAGAAAAAAAAGAGACACACTGCTCTTGGGCGGGCTCGAACCTCCAACCTTTTGGTTAACAGACCAAAACGCGCTAGAGAATTGCACCATGGAGACAGTCGTTTTCCACTCTCACCACCATCAGAACATTTTTCGAAAGGTATCAGCGCAAAGAAAAAAAGACACACCACTCATGGGAGGATTCGAACCTCCAACCTTATGGTTAACAGCTTAACGCGCTAGCCAATTGCGCCACAGAGACCGTCGTGCTCCACTCTCACCACGCTCAGAACACTTCTCCAAAGATATCAGTGCAAAGAAGAAAAAGCGACACACCGCTCATGGGAGGGCTCGAACCTCCAACCTTTTGGTTAACAGCCGATCGCGCTAGCCACATCCCCGCGGACCCAACCGCGCTCCACTGTCACAACCGTCAGAACGTTTCTCTAAAGCTATCTGCGCAAAGAAAAAAAGCGACACACTGCTCCCGGGAGGGCTCGAACCTCCAACCTTTTGCTTAACAGCCGACGCACTAGCAGATTGCGATACAGAGACGGTCGTGCTCCACTCTCACCACTGTCGGAACATTTCTCCATAGCTGTCAGCGCAAAGAAAAAAGCGAAATGCCGCTCCCGGGAGGGCTCGAACCTCCAACCTTTCGGTAAACAGCTGATCGCGCTAGCCAAATGCACCACGTAGACGGTCGTGCTCTACTCTCACCACCGTCAGAACGTTTCTCCACAGCTGTCAGCGCAAAGAAAAAAGCGACACACTGCTGCCGGGAGGGCTTGAACTTCCAACATTTCAGTTAACAGTGGATCGTGCTAGCCGATTCTGCAACGGAAACAGTCGTGATCCACTCTCACCACCATCAGAACATTTCTCCAAAGCTATCAGTGCAAAGAAAAAAAAGAGACACACCGCTCTCGGGAGGGCTCGAACCTCCACACTTTTGGTCTACAGCCGAACGCGCTAGCCAATTGCTTCACGGAGGTAGTCGTGCTCTACTCTCACCACCATCAGATCATTTTTCCAAAGGTATCAGCGCGAAGAAAAAAAACACACCGCTCATGGGAGGGTTCGAACCTCCAACCTTATGGTTAACAGCTAACGCGCTAGCCAATTGCGCCACAGAGACAGTCGTGCTCCACTCTCACCACGTTCAGAACACTTCTCCAAAGATATCAGTGCAAAGAAGAAAAAGTGACACACCGCTCATGGGGGGGCTCGAACCTCCAACCTTTTGGTTAACAGCCGATCGCGCTAGCCACATCACCACAGACCCAACCGCGCTCCACTGTCACCACCGTCAGAACGTTTCTCCAAAGCTATCAGCGCAAAGAAAAAAAGCGACACACTGCTCCCGGGAGGGCTCGAACCTCCAACCTTTTGCTTAACAGCCGATCGCGCTAGCCAAATGCACCACGAAGACACTCGTGCTCTACTCACACCACCGTCAGAACGTTTCTCCACAGCTGTCAGCGCAAAGAAAAAAGCGACACACTGCTCCCGGGAGGGCTTGAACTTCCAACCTTTCAGTTAACAGTGAATCGTGCTAGCCGATTCTGCAACGGAAACAGTCGTGCTCCACTCTCACCACCGTCAGAAAATTTCTCCAAAGCTATCAGTGCAAAGAAAAAAAAAAGAGACACACCGCTCTCGGGAGGTCTCGAACCTCCAACTTTTCGGTGAACAGCCGAACGTGCTAGCCAATTGCGTCACGGAGGTAGTCGTGCTCCACTCTCACCACCATCAGAACATTTAACCAAAGCTATCAGCGCAAAGAAAAAAAAGAGACACACTGCTATTGGGAGGGCTCGAACCTCCAACCTTTTGGTTAACAGCCGAACGCGCTAGCCAATTGCGTCACGGAGGTAGTCGTGCTCCACTCTCACCACCATCAAAACATTTTTCCAAAGGTATCAGCGCAAAGAAAAAAAGAGACACACCCCTCTCATGGAGGGGTTCGACCCTCCAACCTTTTCATTACCAGCCACACGCGCTAGCCATTTTGCGTCACGGAGGTAGTCGTGCTCCACTTCTCACCACCATCAGAACATTTTTCCAAAGCTATCAGCGCAAAGAAAAAAAAGAGACACACCGCTCTCGGGAGGGCTCGAACCTCCAACCTTTTGGTTAACAGCCGAACGCGCTAGCCAATTGCTTCACGAAGGTATTCGTGCTCCACTCTCACTACCATCAGAACATTTTTCCAAAGGTATCAGCGCAAAAAAAAGAGACACACTGCTCATGGGAGGGTTCGAACCTCCAACCTTTTCGTTAACAGCCCAACGCGCTAGCCAATTGCGCAACAGAGGCAGTCGTGCTCCACTCTAACCACCGTCAGAACGTTTCTCCAAGGCTATCAGCGCAAAGAAAAAAAAGCGACACACTGCTCCTGGGGGGGCTCGAACCTCCAACCTTTTGCTTAACAGCAGACGCACTAGCAGATTGCGTCACGGAGGTAGTCGTGCTCCACTCTCACCACCATCAGAACATTTTTCCAAAATAATCAGCGCAAAGAAAAAAAGAGACACACCGCTCATGGGAGGGTTCGAACCTCCAACCTATTGGTTAACAGCCTAACGCGCTAGCCAATTGCGCCATGGAGACAGTTCGTGCTCCACTCTCACCATGGTCAGAACACTTCTCCAAAGATATCATTGCAAAGAAATAAAAGCGACACACCGCTCATGGTAGGGCTCGAACCTCCAACCTTTTGGTTAACAGCCAATCGCGCTAGCCATTGCACCACGGACCCAACCGCGCTCGACTCGCACCACCGTCAGAACGTTTCTCCAAAGCTATCAGCGCAAAGGAAAAAAGCGACACACTGTTCCCGGGAGGGTTTGAACCTCCAACCTTTTTGTTAACAGCCAATCGTGCTAGCCATTGCACCACGGACCCAACCGCGCTCCACTCGCACCACCGTCAGAACGTTTCTCCAAAGCTATCAGCGCAAAGAAAAAAAGCGACACACTGCTCCCAGGAGGGCTCGAACCGCCAACCTTTTGCTTAACAGCTGACGCGCTAGCAGACTGCGCCACGGAGACAGTCGTGCTCCACTCTCACCACTGTCAGAATATTTCTCCAAAGCTACCAGTGCAAAGAAAAAAAAGAGGACAACACCGCTCTCGGGAGGGCTCGAACCTCCAACCTTTTGATTAACAGCCGAACGCGCTAGCAATTGCGTCACGGAAGTAGTCGTGCTCTACTCTCACCACCGTCAGAACATTTCTCCAAAGCTATCAGCGCAAAGAAAAAAAAGAGACACACCGCTCTCGGGAGGGCTCGAACCTCCAACCTTTTGATTAACAGCCGAACGCGCTAGCCAATTGCGTCACGGAAGTAGTCGTGCTCCACTCTCACCACCATCAGAACATTTCTCCAAAGCAATCAGCGCAAAGAAAAAAAAGAGACACACTACTCTCGCGAGGGCTCAAACCTCCAACCTTTTGGTTAACAGCCGAACGCGCTAGCCAATTGCGCAACAGAGACAGTCGTGCTCCACTCTCACCACCGTCAGAACGTTTCTCCAAGGCTATCAGCGCATAGAAAAAAAGCGACACACTGCTCCTGGGAGGGCTCGAGCCTCCAACCTTTGCTTAACAGCCGACGCACTAGCAGATTGTGCCACGCAAACAGTCGTGCGCCACTCTCACCACAGTCAGAACATTTCTCTAAAGCTATCAGCGCAAAGAAAAAAAATTAGACATACCGCTCTCTGGAGGGCTCGAACCTCAAACCTTTTGCTTAACAGCCGACGCACTAGCAGATTGCGCCACGGAAACAGTCGTGTTCCACTCTCACCACCGTCAGAACGTTTCTCCAAAGCTATCAGCGCAAAAAAAAGAGACACACCGCTCTCGGGAGGGCTCGAACCTCCAACCTTTTGATTAACAGCCGAACGCGCTAGCCAATTGCGTCACGGAGGAAGTCGTGCTCTACTCTCACCACCATCAGAACATTTTTCCAAAGGTATCTGTTCAAAAAAAAATACAGACACACCGCTCATGGGAGGGTTCGAACCTCCAACCTTATGGTTCACAGCCCAACGCGCTAGCCAATTGCGCCACGGAGACAGTGGTGCTCCACTCTCACCACGGTCAGAACACTTCTCCAAAGATATCAGTGCAAAGAAAAAAAAGCGACACACCGCTCATGGGAGGGCTCGAACCTCCAACCTTATGGTTAACGGGCCCAACGCGCTAGCCAATTGTGCCACGGAGACAGTCGTGCTCTACTCTCACCACGGTCACAACACTTCTCCAAAGATATCAGTGCAAAGAAGAAAAAGCGACACACCGCTCATGGGAGGGCTCGAACCTCCAACCTTTTGGTTAACAGCCGATCGCGCTAGCCACATCACCACGGACCCAACCGCGCTCCACCGTCACCGCCGTCAGAACGTTTCTCCAAAGCTATCAGCGCAAAGAAAAAAAGCGACACACTGCTCCCGGGAGGGCTCGAACCTCCAACCTTTTGCTTAACAGCCGACGCACTAGCAGATTGCGATACGAAGACAGTCGTGCTCCACTCTCACCACTGTCGAAACATTTCTCTAAAGCTATCAGCGCAAAGAAAAAAAAGAGACACACTGCTCTCGGGAGGGTTTCAACCTCCAACCTTTCGGATAACAGCCCAACGCGCTAGCCAATTGCGCCACAAAACAGTCGTGCTCCACTCTCATCACGGTCACAACACTTCTTCAAAGATATCAGTGCAAAGAAAAAAAGTGACACACCGCTCATGGGAGGGCTAGAACCTCCAACCTTTTGGTTAACAGCCGATCGTGCTAGCCATTGCACCACGGACCCAACCGCGGTCCACTCTCACCACCGTAAGAACGTTTCTCCAAAGCTATCAGCGCAAAGAAAAAAAGCGACACGCTGCTCCCGGGGAAAGCTCGAACCTCCAACTTTTTGCTTAACAGCCGACGAACTAGCAGATTGTGCCACGGAGACAGTCGTGCTCCACTCTCACCACTGTCTGAACATTTCTCCATAGCTGTCAGCGCAAAGAAAAAAGCGACACACCGCTCATGGGAGGGCTCGAACCTCCAACCTTTTGGTTAACAGCCGACGCACTAGCAGACTCCGCCACGGAGACAGTCGTGCTCCACTCTCACCACCGTCAGAACATTTCTCCAAAGCTATCAGCGCAAAGAAAAAAGACACACTGCTCTCGGGAGGGCTTGAACCTCCAACCTTTTGGTTAACAGCCGAACGCGCTAGCCAATTGCGTCACGGAGGTAGTCGTGCTCCACTCTCACCACCATCAGAACATTTTTCCAAAGGTATCAGCGCAAAGAAAAAAAGAGACACACCGCTCATGGGAGGGTTCGAACCTCCAACCTTTTCGTTAACAGCCCAACGCGCTAGCCATTTGCGTCACGGAGGTATTCGTGCTCTACTCTCACCACCATCAGAACATTTTTCCAAAGCTATCAGCGCAAAGAAAAAAAAGCGACACACCGCTCATGGGAGGGCTCGAACCTCCAACCTTTTGGTTAACAGCCGATCGCGCTAGCCATTGCACCACGGACCCAACCGCGCTCCACTCTCACCAGCGTCAGAACGTTTCTCTAAAGCTATCAGCGCAAAGAAAAAAAGCGACACGCTGCTCCCGGGGAAAGCTCGAACCTCCAACTTTTTGCTTAACAGCCGACGAACTAGCAGATTGTGCCACAGAGACAGTCGTGCTCCACTCTCACCACTGTCGAAACATTTCTCCATAGCTGTCAGCGCAAAGAAAAAAGAGACACACCGCTCTCGGGTGGGCTCGAACCTCCAACCTTTTCGTTATCAGCCGAACGCGCTAGCCAATTGCGTTACGGAGGCAGTCATGCTCCACTTTTACCACAATCAGAACATTTTTCTATAGGTATCAGCGCAAAGAAAAAAAGAGAGACACCGCTTTTGGGAGGGTTCGAACCTCCATCCTTTTGGTTAACAGACCAACGCGCTAGCCAATCGTCCAACAGAGACAGTCGTGCTCCACTCCCACCACGGTCAGAACACTTCTCCAAAGATATCAGTGCAAAGAAAAAAAGCGACACACCGCTCGTGGGAGGGCTCGAACCTCCAACGTTTTGGTTAACAGCCGAACGCGCTAGCCAATTGCGCCACGGAGACAGTCGTGCTCCACTCTCACCACCGTCAGAACATTTCTCCAAAGCTATCAGCGCGAAGAAAAAGCGACACACCGCTCATGGGAGGGCTCGAACCTCCCACCTTTTGGTTAACAGCTGATCGCGCTAGCCACATCACCACGGACCCAACCGCGCTCCACTGTCACCACCGTCAGAACGTTTCTCCAAAGCTATCAGCGCAAAGAAAAAAAGCGACACACTGCTCCCGGGAGGGCTCGAACCTCCAACCTTTTGCTTAACAGCCGACGCACTAGCAGATTGCGATACGGAGACAGTCGTGCTCCACTCTCACCACTGTCGGAACATTTCTCCATAGCTGTCAGCGCAAAAAAAAAAGCGAAATGCCGCTCCCGGGAGGGCTCGAACCTCCAACCTTTCGGTAAACAGCCGATCGCGCTAGCCAAATGCGCCACGTAGACAGTCGTGCTCTACTCTCACCACCGTCAGAACGTTTCTCCACAGCTGTCAGCGCAAAGAAAAAAGCGACACACTGCTCCCGGGAGGGCTTGAACTTCCAACCTTTCAGTTAACAGTGGATCGTGCTAGCCGATTCTGCAACGGAAACAGTCGTGCTCCACTCTCACCACCGTCAGAACATTTCTCCAAAGCTATCAGTGCAAAGAAAAAAAGAGACACACCGCTCTCGGGAGGGCTCGAACCTCCACCTTTTGGTTAACAGCCGAACGCGCTAGCCAATTGCGTCACGGAAGTAGTCGTGCTCTACTCTCACCACCGTCAGAACATTTCTCCAAAGCTATCAGCGCAAAGAAAAAAAAGAGACACACCGCTCTCGGGAGGGCTCGAACCTCCAACCTTTTGATTAACAGCCGAACGCGCTAGCCAATTGCGTCACGGAAGTAGTCGTGCTCCACTCTCACCACCATCAGAACATTTCTCCAAAGCTATCAGCGCAAAGAAAAAAAAGAGGCACACCGCTCTTGGGAGGGCTTGAACCTCCAACCTTTTGGTTAACAGCCGAACGCGCTAGCCAATTGCGTCACGGAGGTAGTGGTGCTCCACTCTCACCACCATCAGAACATTTTTCCAAAGGTATCAGCGCAAAGAAAAAAAGAGACACACCGCTCATGGGAGGGTTCGAACCTCCAACCTTTTCGTTAACAGCCCAACGCGCTAGCCATTTGCGTCACGGAGGTAGTCGTGCTCCACTCTCACCACCATCAGAAGATTTTTCCAAAGCTATCAGCGCAAAGAAAAAAAAAGAGACACACCGCTCTCGTGAGGGCTCGAACCTCCAACCTTTTGGTTAACAGCCGAACGCGCTAGCCAATTGCGTCACGGAGGTAGTCGTGCTCCACTCTCACCACCATCAGAACATTTTTCCAAAGGTATCAGCGCAAAAAAAAGAGACACACTGCTCATGGGAGGGTTCGAACCTCCAACCTTTTCGTTAACAGCCTAACGCGCTAGCCCATTGCGCAACAGAGACAGTCGTGCTCTACTCTAACCACCGTCAGAACGTTTCTCCAAGGCTATCAGCGCAAATAAAAAAAGCGACACACTGCTCCTGGGGGGGCTCGAACCTCCAACATTTTGCTTAACAGCAGACGCACTAGCAGATTGCGTCACGGAGGTAGTCGTGCTCCACTCTCACCATGGTCAGAACACTTCTCCAAAGATATCAGTGCAAAGAAATAAAAGCGACACACCGCTCATGGGAGGGCTCGAACCTCCAACCTTTTGGTTAACAGCCAATCGCGCTAGCCATTGCACCACGGACCCAACCGCGCTCGACTCGCACCACCGTCAGAACGTTTCTCCAAAGCTATCAGCGCAAAGAAAAAAAGCGACACACTGCTCCCGGGAGGGTTCGAACCTCCAACCTTTTTGTTAACAGCCAATCGTGCTAGCCATTGCACCACGAACCCAACCGCGCTCCACTCGCACCACCGTCAGAATATTTCTCCAAAGCTATCAGTGCAAAGAAAAAAAAGAGGACACACCGCTCTCGGGAGGGCTCGAACCTCCAACCTTTTGATTAACAGCCGAACGCGCTAGCTAATTGCATCACGGAAGTAGTCGTGCTCCACTCTCACCGCCATCAGAACATTTCTCCAAAGCAATCAGCGCAAAGAAAAAAAAGAGACACACTGCTCTCGCGAAGGCTCGAACCTCCAACCTTTTGGTTAACAGCCGAACGCGCTAGCCAATTGCGCACAGAAGACAGTCGTGCTCCTACTCTCACCACCGTCAGAACGTTTTCTCCAAGGCTATCAGCGCAAAGAAAAAAAGCGACACACTGCTCCTGGGAGGGCTCGAACCTCCAACCTTTTGCTTAACAGCCGACGCACTAGCAGATTGCGCCACGGAAACAGTCGTGCGCCACTCTCACCACAGTCAGAACATTTCTCCAAAGCTATCAGCGCAAAGAAAAAAAATGAGACACACCGCTCTCTGGAGGGCTCGAACCTCAAACCTTTTGCTTAACAGCCGAACGTGCTAGCCAATTGCGTCGCGGAGGTAGTCGTGCTCCACTCTCATCACCATCAGAACATTTCTCCAAAGCTATCAGCGCAAAGAAAAAAAAGAGACACACCGCTCTTGGGCGGGCTCGAACCTCCAACCTTTTGGTTAACAGCCCAACGCGCTAGCGAATTGCACCATGGAGACAGTCGTTTTCCACTCTCACCACCATCAGAACATTTTTCCAAAGGTATCAGCGCAAAGAAAAAAAGACACACCACTCATGGGAGGATTCGAACCTCCAACCTTATGGTTAACAGCTTAACGCGCTAGCCAATTGCGCCACAGAGACCGTCGTGCTCCACTCTCACCACGGTCGAACACTTCTCCAAAGATATCAGTGCAAAGAAGAACAAGCGACACACCGCTCATGGGAGGGCTCGAACCTCCAACCTTTGGTTAACAGCCGATCGTGCTAGCCACATCCCCCGCGGACCCAACCGCGCTCCACTGTCACAACCGTCAGAACCGTTTCTCTAAAGCTATCCGCGCAAAGAAAAAAAGCGACACACTGCTCCCGGGGGGCTCGAACCTCACACCTTTGCTTAACAGCCGACGCACTAGCAGATTGCGATACAGAGACTGTCGTGCTCCACTTCTCACCACTGTCGGAACATTTATCCATAGCTGTCAGCGCCAAAGAAAAAAAGCGAAATGCCGCTCCCGGGAGGGCTCGAACCTCCAACCTTTCGGTAAACAGCTGATCGCGCTAGCCAAATGCAACCACGTAGACGGTCGTGCTCTACTCTCACCACCGTCAGAACGTTTCTCCACAGCTGTCAGCGCAAAGAAAAAAGCGACACACTGCTGCCCAGGGAGGGCTTGAACTTCCAACCTTTCAGTTAACAGTGGATCGTGCTAGCCGATTCTGCACGGAAACAGTCCGTGATCCACTCTCACCACCATCAGAACATTTCTCCAAAGCTATCAGTGCAAAGAAAAAAAAGAGACACCACCGCTCTCGGGAGGGCTCGAACCTCCACACTTTTGGTCTACAGCCGAAACGCGCTAGCCAATTGCTTCACGGAGGTAGTCGTGCTCTACTCTCACCACCATCAGATCATTTTTCCAAAGGTATCAGCGCGAAGAAAAAAAACACACCGCTCATGGGAGGGTTCGAACCTCCAACCTTATGGTTAACAGCTTAACGCGCTAGCCAATTGCGCCACAGAGACAGTCGTGCTCCACTCTCACCACGGTCAGAACACTTCTCCAAAGATATCAGTGCAAAGAAGAAAAAGTGACACACCGCTCATGGGAGGGCTCGAACCTCCAACCTTTTGGTTAACAGCCGATCGCGCTAGCCACATCACCACGGACCCAACCGCGCTCCACTGTCACCACCGTCAGAACGTTTCTCCAAAGCTATCAGCGCAAAGAAAAAAAGCGACACACTGCTCCCGGGAGGGCTCGAACCTCCAACCTTTTGCTTAACAGCCGATCGCGCTAGCCAAATGCACCACGAAGACACTCGTGCTCTACTCACACCACCGTCAGAACGTTTCTCCAAGCTATCAGCGCAAAGAAAAAAGCGACACACTGCTCTCCGGGAGGGCTCGAACCTCCAACCTTTTGCTTAACAGCCTGACGCGCTAGCCAGACTGCGTCCACGGAAGTACAGTCGTGCTCCACTCTCAACACCTGTCAGAATATTTCTCCAAAGCTATCAGCGCAAAGAAAAAAAGAGACACACCGCTCTCGGCGGGGCTCGAACCTCCAACCTTTTTGATTATACAGCGAACGCGCTAGCCAATTGCGTCACAGAAGTAGTCGTGCTCACTCTCACCCCATCAGAACATTTCTCAAAGCTCTCAGCGCAAGAAAAAAAAGAGGACACACCGCTCTCGGGCAGGGCTCGAACCTCCAACCTTTTGATTAAAGCCGAACGCGCTAGCCAATTGCGTCACAGGAGTAGTCGTGCTCCCACTCTCACCACCATCAGAACATTTCTC
This sequence comes from Rhipicephalus microplus, assembly GCF_013339725.1. Classification (NCBI taxonomy): domain Eukaryota; kingdom Metazoa; phylum Arthropoda; class Arachnida; order Ixodida; family Ixodidae; genus Rhipicephalus; species Rhipicephalus microplus. Next base: position 14,613 of record NW_023610104.1, read on the forward strand.
CAAAGCTATCAGCGCAAGAAAAAAAAGAGACACACCGCTCTCGCGAGGCTCGAACCTCCAACCTTTTCGTTAACAGCCCAACGCGCTAGCCATTTGCGTCACGGAGGTAGTCGTGCTCCACTCTCACCACCATCAGAACATTTTTCCAAAGCTATCAGCGCAAAGAAAAAAAAGAGACACACCGCTCTCGGGAGGGCTCGAACCTCCAACCTTTTGGTTAACAGCCGAACGCGCTAGCCAATTGCTTCACGGAGGTAGTCGTGCTCCACTCTCACCACCATCAGAACATTTTTCCAAAGGTATCAGCGCAAAAAAAAGAGACACACTGCTCATGGGAGGGTTCGAACCTCCAACCTTTTCGTTAACAGCCCAACGCGCTAGCCAATTGCGCAACAGAGACAGTCGTGCTCCACTCTAACCACCGTCAGAACGTTTCTCCAAGGCTATCAGCGCAAAGAAAAAAAGCGACACACTGCTCCTGGGGGGGCTCGAACCTCCAACCTTTTGCTTAACAGCCGACGCACTAGCAGATTGCGTCACGGAGGTAGTCGTGCTCCACTCTCACCACCATCAGAACATTTTTCCAAAGGTATCAGCGCAAAGAAAAAAAAGAGACACACCGCTCATGGGAGGGTTCGAACCTCCAACCTTTTGGTTAACAGCCCAACGCGCTAGCCAATTGCGCCATGGAGACAGTTCGTGCTCCACTCTCACCATGGTCAGAACACTTCTCCAAAGATATCAGTGCAAAGAAAAAAAGCGACACACCGCTCATGGGAGGGCTCGAACCTCCAACCTTTTGGTTAACAGCCAATCGCGCTAGCCATTGCACCACGGACCCAACCGCGCTCGACTCGCACCACCGTCAGAACGTTTCTCCAAAGCTATCAGCGCAAAGGAAAAAAGCGACACACTGCTCCCGGGAGGGTTCGAACCTCCAACCTTTTGTTAACAGCCAATCGTGCTAGCCATTGCACCACGGACCCAACCGCGCTCCACTCGCACCACCGTCAGAACGTTTCTCCAAAGCTATCAGCGCAAAGAAAAAAAGCGACACACTGCTCCCGGGAGGGCTCGAACCGCCAACCTTTTGCTTAACAGCTGACGCACTAGCAGACTGCGCCACGGAGACAGTCGTGCTCCACTCTCACCACTGTCAGAATATTTCTCCAAAGCTACCAGTGCAAAGAAAAAAAAGAGACACACCGCTCTCGGGAGGGCTCGAACCTCCAACCTTTTGATTAACAGCCGAACGCGCTAGCAAATTGCGTCACGGAAGTAGTCGTGCTCTACTCTCACCACCGTCAGAACATTTCTCCAAAGCTATCAGCGCAAAGAAAAAAAAGAGACACACCGCTCTCGGGAGGGCTCGAACCTCCAACCTTTTGATTAACAGCCGAACGCGCTAGCCAATTGCGTCACGGAAGTAGTCGTGCTCCACTCTCACCACCATCAGAACATTTCTCCAAAGCAATCAGCGCAAAGAAAAAAAAGAGACACACTGCTCTCGCGAGGGCTCGAACCTCCAACCTTTTGGTTAACAGCCGAACGCGCTAGCCAATTGCGCAACAGAGACAGTCGTGCTCCACTCTCACCACCGTCAGAACGTTTCTCCAAGGCTATCAGCGCAAAGAAAAAAAGCGACACACTGCTCCTGGGAGGGCTCGAACCTCCAACCTTTTGCTTAACAGCCGACGCACTAGCAGATTGCGCCACGGAAACAGTCGTGCGCCACTCTCACCACAGTCAGAACATTTCTCCAAAGCTATCAGCGCAAAGAAAAAAAATTAGACATACCGCTCTCTGGAGGGCTCGAACCTCAAACCTTTGCTTAACAGCCGACGCACTAGCAGATTGCGCCACGGAGACAGTCGTGCTCCACTCTCACCACCGTCAGAACGTTTCTCCAAAGCTATCAGCGCAAAAAAAAGAGACACACCGCTCGGGAGGGCTCGAACCTCCAACCTTTTGATTAACAGCCGAACGCGCTAGCCAATTGCGTCACGGAGGAAGTCGTGCTCTACTCTCACCACCATCAGAACATTTTTCCAAAGGTATCTGTTCAAAAAAAAAATACAGACACACCGCTCATGGGAGGGTTCGACCTCCAACCTTATGGTTCACAGCCCAACGCGCTAGCCAATGCGCCACGGAGACAGTGGTGCTCCACTCTCACCACGGTCAGAACACTTCTCCAAAGATATCAGTGCAAAGAAAAAAAAAGCGACACACCGCTCATGGGAGGGCTCGAACCTCCAACCTTATGGTTAACGGGCCCAACGCGCTAGCCAATTGCGCCACGGAGACAGTCGTGCTCCACTCTCACCACGGTCAGAACACTTCTCCAAAGATATCAGTGCAAAGAAGAAAAAGCGACACACCGCTCATGGGAGGGCTCGAACCTCCAACCTTTTGGTTAACAGCCGATCGCGCTAGCCACATCACCACGGACCCAACCGCGCTCCACCGTCACCGCCGTCAGAACGTTTCTCCAAAGCTATCAGCGCAAAGAAAAAAAGCGACACACTGCTCCCGGGAGGGCTCGAACCTCCAACCTTTTTGTTAACAGCCAATCGTGCTAGCCATTGCACCACGGACCCAACCGCGCTCCACTCGCACCACCGTCAGAACGTTTCTCCAAAGCTATCAGCGCAAAGAAAAAAAGCGACACATGCCCAGGAGGGCTCGAACCGCCAACCTTTTGCTTAACAGCTGACGCGCTAGCAGACTGCGCCACGGAGACATCGTGCTCCACTCTCACCAACTGTCAGAATATTTCTCCAAAGCTACCAGTGCAAAGAAAAAAAGAGACACACCGCTCTCGGGAGGGCTCGAACCTCCAACCTTTTGATTAACAGCCGAACGCGCTAGCAAATTGCGTCACGGAAGTAGTCGTGCTCTACTCTCACACGTCAGAACATTTCTCCAAAGCTATCAGCGCAAAGAAAAAAAAGAGACACGCCGCTCTCGGGAGGGCTCGAACCTCCAACCTTTTGATTAACAGCCGAACGCGCTAGCCAATTGCGTCACGGAAGTAGTCGTGCTCCACTCTCACCACCATCAGAAACATTCTCCAAAGCAATCAGCGCAAAAAAAAAAAGAGACACATACTCTCGCGAGGGCTCAAACCTCCAACCTTTTGGTTAACAGCCGAACGCGCTAGCCAATTGCGCAACAGAGACAGTCGTGCTCCACTCTCACCACCGTCAGAACGTTTCTCCAAGGCTATCAGCGCATAGAAAAAAGCGACACTGCTCCTGGGAGGGCTCGAGCCTCCACATGTAACAGCCGACGCACTAGCAGATTGTGCCACGCAAACAGTCGTGCGCCACTCTCACCACAGTCAGACATTTCTCTAAAGCTATCAGCGCAAGAAAAAAAATTAGACATACCGCTTCTGGAGGGCTCGAACCTCAAACCTTTTGCTTAACAGCCGACGCACTAGCAGATTGCGCCACGGAGACAGTCGTGTTCCACTCTCACACCGTCAGAACGTTTCTCCAAAGCTATCACCGCAAAAAAAAGAGACACACCGCTCTCGGGAGGGCTCGAACCTCAAACCTTTTGATAACAGCCGAACGCGCTAGCCAATTGCGTCAACGGAGGAAGTCGTGCTCTACTCTCACCACCATCAGAACATTTTTCCAAAGGTACTGTTCAAAAAAAAAATACAGACACACGCCATGGGAGGGTTCGAACCTCCAACCTTATGGTTAAAGCCAACGCGCTAGCCAATTGCGCCACGGAGACAGTGGTGCTCCACTATCCACACGGTCAGAACACTTCAAAAGATATCAGTGAAAGAGAAAAAAAAACAACACCGCTCATGGAGGGCTCGAACCTCCAACCTTATGGTTAACGGGCCCAACGCGCTAGCCAATTGTGCCACGGAGACAGTCGTGCTCTATACTCTCACCACGGTCACAACAACTTCTCCAAAGATATCAGTGCAAAGACGAAAAGTGACACACGCTCATGGGAGGGCTCGAACCTCCAACCTTTTGGTTAACAGCCGATCGCGCTAGCCACATCACCACGGACCCAAAGCGCTCCACGTCACCGCCGTCAGAACGTTTCTCCAAAGCTATCAGCGCAAAGAAAAAAAGCGACACACTGCTCCCGGGAGGGTTCGAACCTCCAACCTTT